>JAYMSP010000799.1:0-41096 GCA_036897095.1 Plantago elongata | reverse complement strand
TAGTTCTAAGTGTCCTGAACCTATAACAAGAGATTGTTATTCGTGAAAGAGTTGAACTTTCAGATACCCTTTCTGAAACTCATTCTCCAGAACAGATATCAATAACTTGGGTCAGTAAAAGAGAAACTACCATACATTAAATAAGTGTATCAAGTAGTGTCATCTCTTCTAAGCTCTCTGAAAATATAGATGAAAAGTTATACGAGAAGCTTCCTTGACAATCAACTTATAACTAACACCAACAAGGCGTGGAGTACAGGAAGTACTTGGTTTGGGAAATCAAGGAATAACTCCAAGGTTATCTCTAGTACAAGAAGTTCTCGGCTCTAGGAGCTAGGGAACATCTCAGGGGGACATTTGGTTGGGAACTATCTGTTTGTAGGGATCTTAGATAGGATATATTGCAAGGAGAACTCAATTGTCTATTCTAGTGAATTCCAGCTTTCAGAAAGATCGAAGTGGACTAGTTGGAGGACTACGCCACCTCCCGATACCACTATACTTACTGTGTTAGTTACTTATTATGTATTTATATTTTAGCAAAACCCCCCCCCCCCCCATACACACACACACAATTACTACTACAAAGCACAATCTCATTTATCTATCGCTTAAGTTGTTCGCACTCTGAATTTAAATATCAGAAACCCACCAATTTATGAGAAATAGTGTTTATCGAAAAATGTTTGAGAGACTATTCACCCCTCCCCCCTCTAGTCTTTTCCTTTTGTCGTTATCTGGACCAACAATCACTAAGTAAAACCACGGTTTAACCAAAATCTTAATCAAGATTGCATCCTTCCATTGTTCATTTAAGTCCTTCTGAAAATCTTCCGCCAAGACAATTCTCTTAAACGTCATATCCTTAGTTGCAGCCAAGATCTGGATTTTCGTATTATCATGCAAGTATGTTTTTCAGTATTAATAAGATGATTACTAAAGTGGCTCATTAGCTTTTAAGAAAATAAATGGATGGTTAACTACCAACCATCTTATCATTTACGTGTAACAAACTATACTAATTATAAATCACTTTGTCATCATTTTGTAAAAGATACATTAATTAATTGTCTTTGTAACACTCAGTACATTATCACTCTAGTCTATCTTGAAAGGGTAACCATCTTGAAAAAATCTCAAATTCCCATTGTAGGCATTTTGTTCCTCACGAAAACTAAGATATACAAATTTTCCAAATTTAGGTAAGTTTCAAAAAGAATTAAGACCATCGAGGGCACATAATTTGTGTCAACCTTGGTAGGGTAGGGTATTTCTACGATTAGGCAGTCGAACATGTTATATAAAGATTACTAAATAACATGTAATCATATATATTCCATAAACACAAGACTCATCATATAATGTGGATGTAGATTCTCAGAGAACTTGCAAGTATATCATATCATAACATAGATACAACCAGCCAATGAATCGTTGATGGACGCCATAGGAAACTTACCTTGAGAAAAGACGAAAATGAGGGACAAGAATTGGAAACACATGCAGTTGAAATTATCCTCTGTCCTACACCATATTCCGGAGTACTGGAATATAAACATGGTGATCCATCTGGAAGTATATACAGGTATATCGTAAATCATGTCTCCAAAAATGAGCTTGATCCAACGGTTATAGAACCGAGAATAGAGTCTAGAAGTTGGTTGCGACCTGCAGGAAATCTATGCGCGAAAAATAAGATTTTGCTAAAGGTTTTCTTTGAGAAGGAATAAGGTTAGGGTTTGAATGACTTGTTAATGAAATGGACATGGCTTTAGATATACATCGGCTGGATAAGATAAAAATTAGGTTAAAAAACAAGGGATACAAACGCTACACGTACGCGCTCTAAGAACTTCGCTTTGATGCTCCGTTCGTGCTAAAACGTGTAAATTCAAAATACTAATTATAAGTGACTTCTAAAACTCCGCCACCAATGACCGGAATGCTGCCGGCCGAAGGCCCTTGCACCCAGCTCCCCCCTCCTAGTATGAGTAATATGTCTTCTCCCCATGGAGATTCACCCTCCCTTCCACTGGGAATTTTTCCGGTCACTGTGATTGTCTGGGATCTTCTATTTTTGGCAAAAATTATGTTCTCTTGTCTCACCTTCGATCTCTCAAAATCCTACACTAGTAATGGATTTGATATGCAAATCGAATCCCTGATCTGCATATTTGTGTCTTTCTCATTGATTTATTTAAATAAGAAACTGAGTGAGGAACACCTGTAATTCCAGTTCATTAACAAATATGATAATAAATGAGTTTTGGACAATTGTCCCTGGTCGTTCAAAAGAAATCTAATACTCCTTGCTTTTCTCGAATATGGTGATGATCGATCCAATTGTTGTTTCCCTTAACTATATGGACTTTCATGTTCATGTGACTGGTCTGCAGGTTAGCATGCTTCACTACAATCATAGGCAACGAGGTCGGGGAATTCGTCGACCTGATCACTAAACTAGACCCCTCAGTTGGAAGCCTAGAAATGCGTATTCGAGTTAAACTGGATGTAACTCAACCTTTGAAACGGGCTCTTCGGGTCAAATGTGCCAATGGAGCCTCTACTATAGTTACCTTTGCATATGAACGATTGCCAAATTTTTGTTACAGGTGCGGTATTATTGGCCATCAATAAGGATTTCAAAATTCAGTTCGACATCGAGGCTACTAGTGGTGATACTAGTGAAGACACCCTTGCTTGGGGTGAATGGCTTCGGTTCTCTTCAAATGGCAGGCGAGACAGAGTAATCGGAGGTAGTGCAGCTCCTCCTAACAGTCAATGAGTCTTTGTTGACCGGTCCAATGATACTGGTCCAACCGCTAACCCTACCAAACCAGATGCTGGCAACTTTGGTAATCAACCTTCTTCTCACCAATGCAATGCACTAATCACGTCTACTAATTTGGGGGTCAACCAATCAACCACCAATATGGAAGGTATTCAAAAAACCATTCCCCTTTCCCTCAATCTCTCCAACCTACCTTATTTACTCACCATAATGCCAATAACTCCCTTAATGTCACCAACCCTCCAACTACTCAAAATTCAAAATCTCCTTTTCCCACATACAAACCCAATGCAGCGGCTGAAACTGGTACATCCCCTACACTCGCCCAGGCCCAACTTGACATCTCTAGTGGACCCAATCATGAAGGCCCAATTACCTCTACTCCCGTTCCTCCTGCCTAGCCCACCACCTAACCAACTCATCCTTTACCCAAATAACACATCCCATCCCCCATATCGCTCTCCTCCAACACGATTTATCCATCCCAGCCCAACCCGCTACAACAACAACCCCAAATTTCACAAACTTTGAGTTCTGTAAGGTTTTACACGCAAACATTGGCTGTAAGCAAACCCTATTTTGTAAGCATCGAGACCCGTTTCAGTTTCGGCTGCCCCAAACCCCAACGATGGCTCCAATCCTTCAAATTTGAGTCGATGTGGGTCAGACATGTCGATTGCGCGAAAACTGTTGATGAAAATTGGGATCCGAACGGTGACATCTTATCATCGATCAATTCTTGCCGGATTAGGTTAATCAACTGGAGCAAACAAAATTTTAGCAGTATCCGGGGGAGAACCCTGAAAATTCGGAAGCGACTGGGAGAGATTCAGGTGTCGACCATTACTGATGCGTCGAAACTTGAAGAACGGACCTTGAAATCGGAACTGGAAGAGCTGCTAGAACGCGAGAACTCCATGTGGCATCAAAGAGCTAAAGTGCAATGGGCACAAGAAGGAGATTGTAATACCCGGTTCTTCAATTCTCGGGCCAGCCTCCGTCAGCGCAAGAATGAGATTGTTGGTTTCAATGATGAGTCCGGGGTTCTTTGGACTGACCAAGGAAAGATGGGTGAAATTTTGGTCAACTATTTTCGTGGAATCTTCAATTCTGTTAACCCACTGCCATCTGATGTTGAAGCAGCTCTTGCGTATTTCAGGCCGAAAGTCACAGACGAAGTGAACCGAGAACACTACTGCGAATACTCCTCTGAAGAGGTAAAAGCTTCTCTCTTCCAAATGTACCCTCTCAAATCCCCTGCCCTCGATGGATTTTCAGTTTTTTATTTCTTAAAAAATACTGGAATGTTGTTGTTCAATCAGTGGTTCGCTGTTGTTTGAATTTTCTGAACACTGGTACTTTTGATGCTCACCTGAACTACACTCACATTTTCTTAATTCCAAAGTGCCGCTCTCCTGATGTTATCACTCAGTTTAGACCTATCAGCCTCAATAATATCATTTTTAAAATCGCTTCTAAGTGTATTACCAATCGATTAAAGCCGCATATGAATCATTTAATTAGTGACACCTAATCAGCCTTTATTCCTGGTAGGCTTATCACGATAACGTTCTTGTGGCTTATGAGCTTAATCACTATTTGAAGTGTAAAACTAAAGGCAAAACTGGTCATTTGGCTCTGAAGCTTGATTTGAGCAAAGCCTTCGATCGTGTCGAATGGCCCTTTTTAGAACTCTTACTTCATAGACTTGGCTTTTGTTCTGATTTTGTGAATCTGATCCTTACATGTGTTCGTACTGTATCTTATTCTATTATGCTTAATGGTTGTCTATACGGTCGTTTTACCCCTGAAAGAGGTATCCAACAAGGTGATCCTCTTTCACCATACCTCTTCTTGTTTTGTACAGAAGCTCTTTCCTCTCTATTTGCTAATGCTGGGGTAGAGGAGATTTGAAGGGTGCTAAGGTTAGTCCTAGTGCCCCTGAGGTTTCCCACCTTCTCTTTGCCGGTGACACCATGATTTTTTGCCAGGCCATTCCCGAGGCTGCTACCCATATTATTGATATTTTACAGATTTATAGCCGTGGCTCAAGGCAAGAAATCAACCTGGATAAGTCTAATATTGTTTTTAGTAGAAACGTTAATGATGATTATCAATGTACTATACGAAAATTCTGCATGTCCAGGTTGTTGACAAGCATGAAAAATATTTGGGTCTACCTACCACCATGGGAAAGAATAAAAAAGAAATTTTTGGTTGGCTTCGGGATAAAATGTGGAACAAAGCTAAATCTTTTGATGGTAATTGTTTATCCAAAGCTGGCATGGAGGTTCTCATTAACTCGGTTTTTCAAGTCATTCCTAGCTATGTCATGTGTTGTTTCAAATTACCAGATAACCTTCTCCATGATCTTGAGTCTCTTATTACTAATTATTGGTGGGGTGACGATGGAAAGGATAGAATGCATGGGTAAGTTGGAAAGTCATGACTAAAAGTAAACGAGATGAAGGCTTGGGATTCCGTGATCTTAAAGCTTTCAACTTGGCGATTTTAGGAAAACAAATTTGGCGCATTATGGAAGAACCAAACTCTCTCTTGGCCCGTATTTATAGAGCCAAATACTTCCCTCATTGTGATATCTTACATGCTTCGGCTAGGCCTAACTCTTCATTCACTTGGAAAAGTATTTGTGCGGCTTTGGATGTTGTAAATGCAGGTACACGTTGGCAAGTGGGGAATGGAGAACATATAGACATATGGGGTGACAAATGGATCCCAAGAAATTCTTCCTTTACACCAAAAACTCCAGACCTGCATCATGAAGGCCCCCTTGACGTCTCCTTTCTTATCCAGTCAGTTGGGTACGATTGGACCTGCCTGCCCTCCAATATCTCTTGGCAAGATGACATTCAAGAAATATTGAAGATTCCATTGGCGAACAGGAACACAGCCGACTCTCTTGTGTGGTACTTCACTATGCATGGGCAATATACTATTATTTCGGCCTATCACTTGGCAATGACGATGAAGGAGACGCAAGCTGCCAATACCTCTGGCTCCTCTTCCCACCAGGTAACAGAAAACTGGAGTTTTATTTGGCATATCAAGACTCCTAATAAAGTCAAACATTTTTTGTGGCGGGTTGCTCATAACTCCCTGCCCACTAATGGTGAGTTGATTGTTGCCATTTGAATTATGATGCTTCTTGTGTGGTCTGATCTCACCCAATTGAATCTCTTTTGCACTTGTTGAGAGATTGCCAATTTACGCGGCAATACTGGGCTCTCACCCATCTCCCGCACTCTTCTCTCTTCTTTGCTTCTGATACTTTTTGGGATTGGGTATATGGAGTTCAGATTCATCTGAACTCAACGGACTTTGCTTTCATTGTGATCTCGTGTTGGAGTATCTGGTACGGCAGGAATAAAATTATTCATGACGAGCATCGTTTTCCCCCATGGAAACCCTTCATTTTGTTGTTCAGTACTCTAACTTCCACATGTCAAATCAATTCAAACCTATTGTTCATATTCCTAAGGACTTGACCACTGCTCAAAGGCCCCTGGAAATCTCCACCTGAGGGGTGGATAAAACTGAATTTCGACACAGCCGTTCCCAGACAGGGCAGACAGGGCGGGATTGCTGCAGTCGCCATTGATCATACGGGCCTCCCACTTGTGTGGAGAAGGAAGAAACTGGCTACACACCTTGATGTCGAAACAACCGAGCTCTTCGTTGAAAGACTTGCTATCTCATTTGCCCGAGAAATGAACTTCGAAAAAATTATTCTAGAGGGCGACTCGCTTATCGTAATCAACCATATTAAAGATGGGAGAAATGTTATGTCCTTTAATGTTGCAATCTATTCTGCCTTGATAGAAACACTCCAAGGATTTGTTGTCGCTACTATCCAGCACATTCGAAGAGAGGCCAACAATCTGGCACACTTGCTTTGCCATGATTTTGTGGAAGACTCATATGAGTACCTTGTTGTTCTATTTGAATACTATGAGCCACCTTAGTTCATTCAGTTGTATTTATTGTTCCCTTGATGTAATATCTAGTCTGATTGACTCTTTGTATTGAGCTTCTGCTCCCTTCTTTGGATTTATAAAATCCTCTTGTTTCTCAAAAAAAAAAAGAAATACGAATTTTTGGGATGTTAAAAAAATATTCAATTTATTTACAGTAATTTTATGCATATTTTTAATTTCTATTGTTTGAGAAAATCACATCTTTCATGTAAGGTCCGGCCAATTTCCTCACCATTTTTTCTGATAATTTAATAAAATATTAATGTTATTATTTCGTACGAATAAAAATATTTCGTAAATAGGTTAGGTCGAATTTTTAACGCCGAGCGGATTCGACATTAAAATAGAAATTAGTTAATTACGAATAAAATAATATTAAAAATTATAAAAAAATTATTTATTTTATTTTTCCGATGGCTCGAGAATGACTTGATAAATGTCCGGGAAATAAGTAATCATCAATTAGCTAAATATCATTAGCCCTAATTAGTTATCATTAATTAACGTTAAAAACTACCGTTAGTTAATTAAATTATTGTAGTTGATTAGTTACCGTCAGTAGTTACCGTACGTAATTATGGCTAGCTAATTACTATTAAATCTGATTAACACCATGTCATTGACAGAAAGTAATTATTGGTAATTAGCAATAATTATTATCGTAATTAAAATTAATTAAGAGTTAATTATTATTAATTACTGATTAGTAATAGCTGTTCACAGTTGATAGAAATTAAGTTATACTGTTGAATTAAAATGTCGACTTGCCGTCGACTAGGAGTTAGGAAAATAATATTATTTAAATAATGATATACTGTTGGAGGATGGGATATTGTTGGACAGACTTATTGTCTGTAGTTGGATTATCTGCTGAGAAATAAAATACTGGATAATTATTGAAAGCCGGGTAAGACAACATCTTACCGGTTTAATAGAAATAAGTGACAGTTAAATAAACAGCGAAGCATAATTAAATTAAGTGATAGAATAGTAAGAAGGCTAACATATTAAATAAGAAACATCATAAAGATTATTAAACTATCAGGGACTTAAGTTATTAAATAAGTATTATTATCTGTTTATCAGGATCTTCGGAAGCTCCTGAAGCACTAGTTGTAAACAGTGAGTGATAGCTGGCTTTCGGCATCATGCCCTGGGAAAGTTAAAGTGCTATTGTTCATTCCTCGTATTCTATTCCTGTATCTGTTTAACTGTCTGACTGTCTGATACTTCGACTACCCGCCGACCCATGACCGACTCCGACGCATTTATCGATTTAGTTGACTAATTGTATAAGTGATAGAAACCTGTATTTAGGAATACTTTATTTGGATTGACGTGACATTTTATTACCCCAATTGTTGATTAATAATGTACAGCATGTTCTGCGTACTAATTCCGTTTACCGATTTAGGTTTCAAAACCATAAGTGACCTGCACTTAGTGTACATTATCTGACTTGACTTAATATTTTATTGCTCCAATTGCTGATTCACCCTGAGTGTTAGTGTATTCTGAAAAGTGTTACTGTTTTCCAAGTGCTAGTGTACGGAAGTGAAAGTGAATTCAGAAAATGTCTTACTGCTCACGAAGTGATAAAGTGACAGTGTATTCTGCATATCTTACTGTTCTTGCATTTCTGATCTCCATTGCATTGCACGAAAACCGTTTTCCAAAGGGGCAACCACACACTGTTTTCTTAAAAAATGGGAACCGTATCCATTTATCGCTATGTAATCAGCCTGGATCTCTGATCATGAAGTGTTGCTATGAAAATAGCTTGGTTTTCAACCCTGAAGTGTTGCTGTGAAAACAGCGTGGATCTCTGATCCTGAAGTGTTGCTATGAAAATAGCTTGGGTTTCGACCCTGAAGTGTTGCTGTGAAAACAGCTTGGGTGACGACCCTGAAGTGAGTGATACTTGAAATCTAATTAAAAAAAATTGTTAAAGTGCATGATCAGCGTGTTGTGTGGTTTGCCGCATTTATTATATTCATACGCATTTCATGCATGCTTGACTATCCTCACTGAGTGTTCATGACTGACACTCTCTTTGTTCCAATAATGTGTTTTCCCAGATTTTGAGCACGAGGACAGGCTCGGGTAACTCAAATAGCCGGACATTGGAAATTTCCGCTGCTGCAGTTTAAGTTAGATGTGTGTCTTCCGTTGTTTTCAGTTTTACTTATCCTGTGCATATGGTTTGTAACGGATAATATTGTAATATTTTAATAAATATGTATTTGAAATATTTGTCACGACCCTTGACGTCTGAACCAGATCCCGGGCGCTACAGAGTGGTATCAGAGCCCGGTTCAGACCAATAGGTTGTGACGCATTTTCAAGTACCAAAACCCAGAGTATTTTCAAAAGTGGGGGAGGGGAGTGACACATAATTATGCACTATTATTATCTATATGTTACTGACTTCGACAGATGAGTGACGAGGATTGGGAAACGGAGCGACATTTCATCCATTCCTGGATTGAGGAAGCCCATCTAAGAGACATCTGTGCCAGGAAGAAAGCTGCGCAACTAGACGCAGAAAGAAGAATATGTGCACGGATCCGAGCAGTAGGGCACCGGATGCGTGCCATCCGGATGGAGATGAGGTACGTAAAGGAAGAGCTGGGTAATATTGAGCAGACTTTGGAAACCCTAGCCCTCCCGAAACAACCGACTCCTCCATCAAGGGTGGGCGAGAAAATGTCCAAAGCCGGTCCCAGTAACCCGATTCTCCCTATCGGCTTTAGAAGCACTATAAAATATATGTGTTAGCAGTTTTAAATCTAAATATTGTGTATAGATGTGTACTATCTAGATAAGAAGGAATAAACCGGTCAGTTCGACCGGAAGTCCTGTAAAATAAGTCATGTAAGATTAAGCCTGTAAGATAGGTCCTGTAAGATGTGTACCGAAGAAGTTAGGAATAAAACGTGGTTTGTATTACTTACGCGTTACTTCATAGCTAACCTGGAAATCCTTAACTCAAGGTATAACAAGTTCAGGTTAGAACTTTTAGAGATTAGGGTAACACGAGAAATATTTTTTTAGTTTAACTGCCTACTATCCTCCCAACCCTTATCACCTCTACAATCGGTTATTAACCGCGTTGCATCTTACCGTATCCCAGATAGGTGACAATGTCTGAAACCGATAGTCCACAACCTGAAGCTCAGGGAGAGGAAAATACACCCCCACAACTCGTGTCCCCGAACCCAGAAGTGACTACTCCAGTTCCTGAAGTGAGAGAACCCAACCCTCAAGCAAGTATGCAGGAACTCTTATCCTTCTGGACTTTCCTGACCCAGCTGTGGTAGAAACAATAGCCACTAGTTAACGAAAACCGATCGTCGACTACCCAAAGCGACTATCAAGTTTTAGAACGATTTCTTTTCTCAGGTTCAATCCCCCGGTGTTCTACGGTGAAATTAATGACAAGAAAGCAGAAGAGTTCTTGGCTCATCTTGAGAAAATTTTTGAAGTCCTCAGTTACACCGACGAGCAAAAGGTGAAATATGCTACTTACCGTTTGGAAGAGGCCGCCAGAAATTGGTGGATGTTAGTGAATCGAAGGTGGAAACAAGAAGGAACCCCCTCGACCTGGCCGAACTTTGTCCAGGAATTCAACGACAAGTTTGTACCAGAAGTAATAAGGAATGCTCGCGAGCGAGAGTTCCTGGAGTTGATTCAGGGTAATAAAAGTGTCAGTGAATACGAAGCGGAATTTTCCCGCTTGCTCCAGTACGCTCCCCACTATTGGGGTGATGAGAAGCGTAAGATACAAAAATTAGTTGAAGGCCTGAGGCTGGACTTACGCCGGGCCTTAGTTTCCAAGAAACATGTGAGTTACGTCAGAACTGTAGAGAAGATTCTCTAAGTGGAAGATGAGTTCAGAGAAATCCGAAAGTTAGAAGAGAAACTAAGGAGGAATAGACCCGAAAATCCTCGATTGTGAATAAGAGGCCAGTGGATAACCGAAGTTCTGAGTAGTCCCGAGGTAACCCTTGTCCCCGGATTGAATCTGCTCCAAGGAATCAACCAGCAAGGAACCCGACTACAACTGCGTGCACCTTCTGCGGAAAAGCCAACCACACCGAGCCCCAGTGCTGGCTCAAAAATAAACGATGTCTGAAATGCGGAAGCGACCAGCACTATCTTCCGAACTGCCCAACTATCACCTCGTGGGAACCCCGTCCAAATGCTTCCACGAATGCCAAGCCTGTTGAACGCCAGAATACCCGACCAAGGACGTTCATGATGACTGCCGAGCCAGGGAGCCCTTCGGTAATTAATGTCATTGAAGGTACGATCTCTATCGCCTCCATCCCTGGTACCGCATTATTTGATAGTGGCGCAACACATTCGTTTATTGCTGCACGATATGCTAGCAAGGTAAATCTTACCCCTGCCAGATTACCATATTACTTTGATATTGAATCTCCTTTTGGCAATAATGTAGTATCAGATAAGATCTACACTAATTGCGTCGTCGAGTACCTAGGTAGGATTTACCCCGCAGATTTAATAGAAATGGCGTTAGAATCACTTGATTTAATCATGGGCATGGACTGGTTATATATCCACCATGCGATCCTCGATTGCCGAAACCGGCAAATCTCTTTCAAAAACCCAACCAACTTTGAAGTTTCCTTATCAATCCAACCGCGAGTGATATCCGCAGCTAAAGCATGTAAATGCTTAAAGCAAGGATGTCAGACCTACCTAGCCTACCTGATCAATCCAGCGTTAGATCAAACCAAGATAGAAAACGTCGAGGTTGTACGGGAATTTCTGGATGTATTCCCGGAAGAACTCAACACACTCCCACCGCATCGGGAAGTGGAATTTGTTATTGAAACCGTCCGTGGAGCAGAACCAGTATCCCGAACCCCTTACCGAATGGCTCTAGCTGAACTTCGAGAACTTAAAACCCAACTGCAAGAATTGCTGGAAAAAGGATTTATTCATCCCAGCAGTTCTCCATGGGGTGCTCCAGTACTGTTCGTCAAGAAAAAGGACGGTACGCTAAGAATATGCATCGATTACCGGCGGCTAAACAACCTGACCGTCAAAAACAAGTACCCATTGCCCCACATCGATGAACTGTTTGATCTGCTGTAAGGATCCACAGTATACTCAAAATTGGACCTAAGGAAAGGGTACTACCAGTTGAGACTACGGGAAGATGATATTCCAAAAACGGCTTTCAACACCCGGTATGGGCATTTTGAGTTTGTAGTTATGCCCTTCGGATTAACCAATGCTCCTGCATCTTTTATGGACTTGATGCACCGATAAGTTCGTCATAATTTTTATCGATGATATCCTGGTCTTTTCCAAGAACCGAGAAGAACATGCTACGCACCTGAGACAAGTGCTCCAGACCTTGCAACAACAGAAGCTATACGCCAAGTTCAGCAAATGCGAGTTCTGGTTATCAGAAGTGAAATTCTTAGGACACAAGATATCACGAGAAGGATTACAGGTAGACTCCGATAAAATTGACGCAATAATGAAATGGAAACAACCGGAAACAGCCACTGAAGTCCGAAGTTTCCTAGGATTAGCTGGATACTACCGGAGGTTCATTCAGGACTTCTCAAAGATTGCAAAACTCCTGCATCTTCTGACATAGAAGAATGCCAAATTTGAGTGGACCGAGAAATGTGATGCCAGCTTCCAAGAGTTAAAGAAGAGACTAACGACAGCACCAATTTTGGCTCTACCTCAAGGCTCTGAATATTTTGTAGTCTACACAGATGCATCCGAAGAAGGATATGGTTGTGTACTAACAAAACAAGGGAACGTGATCGCCTATGCATCGTGCAATTAAAGATACACAAGCAAAATTGCCCGACGCATGATCTGGAATTAGGAGCCATTGTCTTCGCCTTAGCCAAGTGGAGACATTACCTATACGGTGCGACCTTTTAGATAGTCATAGATCACAAGAGCTTGAAATATCTCTTCACGCAAAAAGACCTCAACATGCGCCAGCGACGCTGGATAGAATTTTTGGAAGACTATAATTGCACCATTTTGTATCAGGCAGGAAAAGCCAACGTAGTAGCAGATGCTTTGAGTCGGAAAAGAGACAGCGACTCAACTAGGGTTAAATTAGGAGCTCTGCAGATGAAGCCGAAATTTGGATACAGCGGTCTTGCTATAAGATCCGACTTGTATGACCAAATCAAGGAAGCCCAACCCTTGGACCCCGCCTTCAATCAACTAAAGGCGGAAATTCAGGGTAAGAATTCCATGGTATAACTGGATGAAGAAGGAGTGTTAAGATATAAGGATAGACTCTGGATACCAAGGGAATTGAGGAACAGAATCCTCAATGAAGGACACCGAACCATTTATAACATTCATCCTGGCGGAAATAAGATGTACGCCAACCTCAAGGAGAAATTATGGTGGCATGGGATGAAAAGAGATATCGCCGCCTACGTACAGAAATGCTTAACCTGTCAAATGGTCAAAGCTGAGAACCAGCGACCAGCGGGATTACTGCAACCACTGTCGATTCCCTGCTGGAAATGGGATCAGATCACCATGGATTTTGTCACTGGATTTCCAAAGATCCATGGGTATGACAGTATATGGGTGATCGTGGACAGATTGACTAAATCTGCACATTTTATCCCCGTTGAAACACATTACAATGTAGAGAAATTGGCAGAACTCTACGTCTGAGAAATTGTTCGGTTACATGGAATACCTGTCAGCATCGTCTCTGACAGAAACCCAAAATTTACTTCGCGACTCTGGCAACAACTACAACAAGGTTTAGGGTCGCAGCTGAATTTCAGCACTACTGCTCACCCGCAAACCGACGGACAATCGGAAAGGACTATCCGATTTCTTGAAGACTTACTCAGGTCATGTAGTTTGGATTTTCCAGGAACCTGGATCAGGCATTTACCGTTGATAGAATTCACGTACAATAACAGCTATGAAGCCTCGATACAGATGGCACCATACGAGGCACTTTACGGTAGGAAATTCCGATCACCACTGGATTGGGACATGGAGGACAGGAAAAACACCTCCACTCGAGCAGGAAATGCCTTACATCCTGAGATAGTTCGAGAATCAATTGAGAAGATACAGATGATAAGGCAGAGAATTAAAGCGGCCCAGGACAGACAGAATTCCTACGCCAATCGACGACGAAAACACTTGGAATTTGAAGAGGGTACCCAAGTGTTCTTAAAGATGGCTCCGAGAAAAGGAATTAAGCGAATCGGGAAATGAAGAAAGCTTGCTCCTGGATACATTGAACCGTTTGAGATAACTAGGAGAGTGGGACCAGTTGCTTATGAACTGGCACTGCCACTAAACCTTACTGGCATCCATAACGTGTTCCACGTTTCCCAACTAAGAAATACCATCCCGATCCTGAGCACATCCTCCAACCCACAGAAGTGAAACTCGAGGAAAAATCTGACCTACGAAGAAAAACCCCTCTGCATCTTAGATACCCAAGTAAAAGAGCTTAGGAACAAGCAGATACCTATGGTCAAGATTCTATGGCAGAATCATACCCTTGAAGAGGCTACTTGGGAAAAGGAAGACGTTATACGAGAAAAATATCCCTACATGTTCATAGAAGATAGGTCGAATTTGGAGGACCAAATTCCCTAAAGTGGGGGAGAATGTATGGTCCGGCCAATTTCCTCGCCATTTTTTTTCCGATAATTTAAAAAAATATTAATATTATTATTTCGTACGAATAAAAATATTTCGTAAATAGGTTAGGTCGAATTTCGTATTTTAACGCCGAGAGGATTCAACGTTAAAATAGAAACTAGTTAATTACGAATAAAATAATATTAAAAATGTCCGGGAAGTGATTTGCCATTTTTCCGGAATTTATTTGCGAGTCGTTTGGAAGCCAGAACGAATTAGTTGTATATAGTTGTAAAAGGACAGGAATACCCTTACTTTCTATTTTCTTCTCCTTTGCCAGCAAGGGCATTTCCGTCATTTCAGCAGCTTCTTCTTCCCCAAATTGAAGAAGCCGATTTACAGTGCCATTTTAGTCTGTTTCACCGCGCCCATACCCGTTTTCTTCTTATCTCCGTTCGATCCGTTCTTGCCGTCCGTTCGCGCTTTTCTGGACCAATCCCATCGCGCCAAATCGGAAACCCTGCGTGCCACCATCACGCCTCCTCGTGCCGCCCACCGTTCTTTCTCGAGCCGCCAAACGGAGCAGGTGGCGCCGCCTCTGTCGGGCTGCTACACGTGAAGTGGATGGGTAAGAATCGAACACGCAGAGTGATGAGTGGCGAAGAAACGAGCGAAAGGAAGGCTATTAACGTGGCCGCCTCTCGGGACACAACTCGCCGCCGACCACCGCCATTGCCGCCGCCTCCCGGCTATAAATAGGGGCATCCGGATTCATTCCCATCTCACACCATTCTCCTCTACTCTCTCTCAATTCTCCTCTCTCTGTCCGTCTCTTTCTCCCCTTTGTTTTCTCTCATTTTCCGGCCAAACCGCCACCACCCGCCGCCGTACTCCGGCCACCTCCGACCGACCTCCACCGCGGTCGAATACCCGGCTCCCGGATAAGTGTCGTTAACTCGACCAAACTCCGGTAAGTTTTTCACGATCGAATTCGATTAAATTTGAATATACGAACGGGAAATTAATAAAATATTCCTCGCAGTCGTTCCGTCCCGACCCCGATTCGATTACCGTTACTCTGTCCATCGCTCGACGTGCACTCGGTTAGTGTCGTATTAATTTATTATTATTTTGTCGCTAATTATCCTTCGGTCATTTTATCGTAATTAATTATTGTATTTACTTATTTACCGCTAATTATCATAAGTAATCATCAATTAGCTAAATATCATTAGCCCTAATTAGTTGTCATTAATTAACGTTAAAAACTACCGTTAGTTAATTATATTATTGTTGTTAATTAGTTACCGTCAATAATTACCGTAAGTAATTATCGCTAGCTAATTACTATTAAATCTGATTAACGTTAAACCATATCATTAATAGAAAGTAATTATCGGGTAATTAATAATAATTATTATCGTAATTAAAATTAATTAAGAGTTAATTATTGTTAATTACTGATTAGTAATAGCTGTTCACAGTTGATAGAAATTAAGTTATACTAATGTATTAAAATGTCGACTTGCCGTGGACTAGGAGTTAGAAAAATAATATTATTTAAATAATGATATACTGTTGGAGGATGGGATATTGTTGGACAGACTTATTGTCTGTAGTTGGATTATCTGCTGAGAAATAAAATACTGGATAATTATTGGAAGCCGGGTAAGACAACATCATACCAGTTTAATAGAAATAAGTGACAATTAAATAAACAGCGAAGAATAATTAAATTAAGTGATAGAATAGTAAGAAGGCTAAGATATTAAATAAGAAACTTCCTAAAGATTATTAAACTATCAGGGACTTAAGTTATTAAATATGTATTATTATCTGTTTATCAGGATCTTCGGAAGCTCCTAAAGCACCAGTTGTAAACGGTGAGTGATAGCTGGCTTTCGGCATCAGGCCCTGGGAAAGTTAAAGTGCTATTGCTCATTCCTCGTATTCTATTCCTATATCTGTTTAACTGTCTGACTGTCTGATACTTCGACTACCCGCCGACCCCTGACCGACTCCGACGCATTTACCGATTTAGTTGACTAATTGTATAAGTGATAGAAACATGTATTTAGGAATACTTTATATGGATTGACGTAACATTTTATTACCCCCATTGCTGATTAATACTGTAAACCATGTTCTGCCTACTAATTCCGTTTACCGATTTAGGTTTCCAAACCATAAGTAACCTGCACGTAGGGTACATCATCTAACTTGACTTAACATTTTATTGCTCCAATTGCTGATTCACCCTGAGTGTTAGTCTATTCTGAAAAGTGTTACTGTTTTCCAAGTGATAGTGTACGAAAGTGAAAGTGAATTCTGAAAATGTCTTACTGCTCGTGAAGTGATAAAGTGACAGTGTATTCTGCATATCTTACTGTTCTGGCATTTCTGATCTCCATTGCATTGCACGAAAACCATTTTCCAAAGGGGCAACCACACACTGTTTTCTTAAAAAATGGGAACCGTATCCATTTATCGATGTGTAATCAGCCTGGATCTCTGATCCTGAAGTGTTGTTATGAAAATAGCGTGGACCTATGGTCCTGAAATGTTGCTGTGAAAACAACGTGGATCGCTGGTCCTGAAGTGTTGCTATGAAAATAGCGTGGACCTCTGGTCCTGAAGTGTTGCTATGAAAGCAGCGTGGATCTCTGATCATGAAGTGTTGCTATGAAAATAGCTTGGGTTTCGACCCTGAAGTGTTGCTGTGAAAACTGCGTGGATCTCTGATCCTGAAGTGTTGCTATGAAAATAGCTTGGGTTTTGACCCTGAAGTGTTGCTGTGAAAACAGCTTGGGTGACGACCCTGAAGTGAGTGATACTGGAAATCCCAAAGAAAAAAAATTGTTAAAGTGCCTGATCAGCGTGTTGTGTTGGTTTGCCTCATTTTTTATATTCATACGGATTTCATGCATGCTTGACTATCCTCACTGAGTCTTCGTGACTGACACTCTCTTTGTTCCAATAATGTGCTTTCCCAGATTTTGAGCACGAGGACAGGCTCGGGTGTTTCAGACAGCCGGACATTGGAAATTTCCGCTGCTGCAGTTTAAATTAGATGTGTGACTTCCGTTGTTTTCAGTTTTACTTATCCTGTATATACGGTTTGTAACGGATAATATTGTAATATTTTAATAAATATTTATTTGAAATATTCGTCACGACCCTTGACGTCTGAACCAGATCCCGGGCGCTACATTTCATATCTCAAGGGAAATCACATCTTTCACAAACTTGCTAGAGTGTTTCAAATCTGGAGTCTGACTCTTGAATTAATCTTTACCTCCAGGTATAGAATTATTTGAATGTATAATTTATTTTTGGGGATTAAAATCTCAACTTAAGATTTTGTTTCCAATGATTGAGAAATATTTAGAACAAATGGAAAGTTTATGGGGAAGGAAGGCGTTTAAAGGTGTAGGAAGCTTTGATATTCCACGAGTTCATTTTATCTCGATGAGTTGCAATACACATACATTTTACAACATGTTTCACCGGAGATTTTTAAACCTGGCTGGAAATGACATGCCACTGTGATCATCGATCTCTAATCTTTGCACGAATTCAATCTAGTGAATATACCGTTCCAGTTATGTCTAGACGTCTATTATAGAACTGGCTGGAATTAGACTTATTCTGCACATCAACAACTCTAATTACCAATCTGTTTGCAGTCTTGAATATATAGTGTTAGCAAAATTATCTTTCACAATATTCTACATAGCAAACATGATAATGGATACAAAAGGAAAATGCACCGAATTTGATTTTTTTATGTACGATACAACACCAGTCATATACACTTGAACATTATTGTGCACATCAGCTGGTTCATTGCTGGTTTCATTGCTGGTCAAATCCATGTATATTCCCGGTTGCATTGCGTATTAGTACACTCCATTCCCACATTACCGGGAAACTCATGTTGTGGATTTCTCATGTTCTCGTTTGATGAGATCTGTCATAGTAGAAACATCCAAAAAATGAAATATAATACACATAATTTAGCTCGAATATTAAGTACTCCATTTCAAAAATATGTAGACAATATATTTTTGAAAAGGTTACTATTAGTTACCTTGATTCTGTCGCTCTCTCTGGTGTTTCAATTACAGGTTGGCTTAATTGAAGCTGGATAGGTCCATGTAGCTCTCTGCTGCTGATTGTGGATCCAAATGGAGTTAAAGAAGTTCCATTCGTTGCACTTATATTCCTTGTGCCATAAGCCTGAAATGTAATAGAGTTCAGTACTAGTAAGAACATTTATGCGCTTATAAGTTTTTGGCAAGTTCCTTTCTAAGGAGCTAGAATACCTTTTTATACAATTCTTTGTTTTCTGTTTCAATGTGTTTTACCTTCTCATAGAGTTCTAGATTCT
Organism: Plantago elongata; assembly: GCA_036897095.1. NCBI lineage: Eukaryota > Viridiplantae > Streptophyta > Magnoliopsida > Lamiales > Plantaginaceae > Plantago > Plantago elongata. Next base: position 22,285 of record JAYMSP010000799.1, on the reverse strand, counting down.
CTTGATGGATCTGGTTTCCCTGAAATTGTAATACATTCAAATAAACATTAATTCCAAGTCATTTTCAGTAGGTTATAGATTCAAATAAATAATTTGCTTGCTATTCGGACTTTGGTGTGTATGTACCTTTCTATTTAGCTCCTTAATCTCGTCAGATAGTAACTGTTCCTGTGAAAGTGGAAACGGGAAACCATAGAAAATTAGAAACAATAAGAGACTGAAGATATGTAGAAAATTATATATGAAGCTGAAGATCGGAGATATACCTTTTTAATACGAACACTACGCACACTAGTTTCCAGTTGGTTTTCTAGATTTTGTAGCTCTCTGACGCTCAAGCCATAAAGTTCTTGTCCCATCAACTTCCTGCCTCATATATGGAGTGTGAATCCAAGATGGAGACCCGGTAATGAATTAGAATCAAAGAACTGAGGTTTAAGTTCTTCTTTAATTAAGGACATAAATTTCAATTATATAAGTGTACATTTGACCGATTCTACGATACAAGTTATAAGAAGAAAACTAAGATGTAGCGAGATTATAGTAATCATAATGTGTGAGAAATTCTTACCGATGGCTTTCTTGCAAATCCTGTAACTGTTGAATTAAAGAAGCTGCCTCCGTTTGCCAAAACTAACAAGTACAATTGTCAATAAATGAAAATGCACAACAAATTGTGAAATTTAATATACACCTACAAAATCAGGGAGAATTGCACAATTGGTGCCGTCAAATAGGGCAAACAGCTCACGCAGTACCACGTATGATCACCTTGTCACGAATAGTCCTATGTTTTATTTGTCGTGGCAATTTTGCAGTTGTTTTTGTCTAGGTGGCACAAAGTCAAACATTGACTGATGATGTTGCGTAGAGTGAACAAGTCAAATTGAACACATCATTTGCCACTTAATTACTGATAATATGAAAATGAAAAGAAATTCAAAATTTAAAATAAAACTGATAAATAAATTTTAAAATTTTACCACTGAGCTGCACTGAGTTGTAAACCCTAATCCACCATTGTTGTCTCTTCATTCTCCTTTTCATTATTTTTCAGAAAAAATGAAACACACATAATCGTCATTGTTGACGGGATGATGATAAAGGAACGGTAGGAGTTTTCTTGTCTATTAAGATCTTTAATCCCCCCAAAAGCCTAACATTCCTCCTCTTACCCTTCTTCACCAACTGAACATGAATTCGAAAGGTGCATCAGGGAGATGGTACGAAATGTTGGAGTTTGAGCCGATGATTTCGCAGTCTTGGACGTCTTGGAGGGGAATTCGTTGGTCGGGCTTGCTGAGTTTGTAATATTTGGTGTTTTGGTGGTGGGTTTTTGAGAGCTGGTGAAGGTAAAGGGTTGTTTAAGGAAATAGGGATTTGGGGAAGGGGATTGGAGAAGTTGGGATTGGCGGTTTTGAGGTTTTGGAAGGTGGTAATGGGGAGGGTGGAGAAGAGGTTTGGGTTTGGACCTGTGTTGTATCTCCAGAAGAAGTTGATAATTTTCACACCATTATCACAAATCAAGTTGTTGGAATACATTTCAAGGTGAAGAAACCGCAGGCGCCAAATTTAAACATTCAAGCTTAAAGGCAACATGGAAGAAACGTAATGTTTTGGAGAAGTCGTATTTCTACTTATTTGTTATTCAAATAACATGGAGGTTTCAAGATTTAATCTCAATTGTTCGTGCCAAGATTGATTTGACAGCTCCTGAATCATTCGTACATTCTCCAGCTCTGTTCATGGCGATTTAGGGTTGGATTCAGTGTATTTGATTTAGGAATATTCCCTGCTACTTCACATTCCATACTGGGCTTCATAGTCGTGTCAGACAATTGGATTTCATATTTAAGGTTGTTTGCGCAGTTCTTATTTTGCAAGTAATGAGAATTGTTCTAGTTTTAGCTACCTTCCTCTCAATCATCTCAATTTCCTCCCTTTCGTATGTTATCCTCCTCCATTTCACTATGTTCAATCGTAACAATAGCTAGGGGACGCTACAAATTGGTATCTCAGAGCCAGGTTGGTGTCAATTCTTCGGAATACGACGCCTTCGTAACTGAGCCATTGGTGAATCCTACTTATGCTCATGCTCGTATTGATGAGGTATTTGCTCTTCATGCTCAAACTGAAGAACAATTGAACCAATTGCAATTAAGTCTTGCCCAAGATAGGGAGATGCAATGTGCAACTCATGGTCAAGTTCAAGAGTTGAATGAGAAGTTTAATACTAAAATAGCTGATAATAAACTTGTTTTCAAAAAAATAGAATACCAAATGGGTCAAGTCTTGGATTTTATACATACTCAGAACCAGAGTCCACCTTTAATACCTAATAAAGGAAAGAACAAGGCTTCTAATAGTCAAGTTAGAGAGTTTGAGGAGGAACAACAAGATGATATTGATTGCCTTCACAAACATGTTTCATATGCAGTTTCTAGATTATAATTTCCTAGATTTGATGGCACGGATCCAAATGCGTGGTTGTTTCAGTGTCAGAAATATTTTTAATAGTGCTCACTAACATACCAGAACATCAGAAAGTGGGATTTGTTGTTGTCTATTTTTCAGGAAAAGCTGAATTATGGTATGCAAGGTTTATCACTACTTACAAGGCTGCTTCTTGGGCATTGTTTGTCAGGAAGGTCTGTGAGAAATTTTGTGCTTTAAAAGAAGAAAATCTTGTCATGGAGTTTACTAGGATCCAATAAACTGGTAGTCTTCCAGATTACACAGAAAAGTTTGAGGAACTTAGAGCTTTAGTTTCCCTTATCTGCACTGAGTTTAGTGAAAATTTCTTTATAGGTGTTTTTTGTTCAGGAGTGAAAAAGAAGCTAAAGTTACCTATTTTAGCTCAGCATCTTATAACTAGTGGATGAAGCCATTGAATATGCTAAAGAGCAAGAACCATTGTTTGACGCTATTCAAGATGATGATAAATTTACTCCACCAAAAAGCACACAAAGGCATGTACCAAACACCAACTCATTTACACATAGCAGGCCTAACAAACCACCTGACATTGCTATTATGCCAAGAAAATATCTCACTAGAGGAGAGATGAAGGCTAGAAATCTGACTGGTCTCTGCTATAATTGTGATGAGAAATGGGTAACTAGGCACAAATGCAAGACTTCTACCATATTTCTAATTATGTCTGAAGAAGAAGAAGCTTCGTCTCATTTAGCTTCTTTAGAGAAACCTGAAGAAGCTGAAGAAATAATGATTGAAGAATATATTCCACAAATTTCCACGAATGCAATCACTGGTAGTTGTCATGGTAATGCTATCAGACTTACTGGGGAATACAAGGGTCATTAGCTAGGAATACTCATTCATTATGGATCAACCAACTCTTTTATTTATGACGAAACATCTTATAGGTTAGGTGTGAATATAGATCCTGTAACACCAGTCCACTATAATGTTGCTGATGGTTTCCCACTTATCAGTAAGAGCATGTGCAAGAAATTTGAAATGACTATTTAGGGACATAAGTTTGTTCTGAATATCAGACTTATTAAGCTTAGTGGATACCATGTTGGTTTAGGTGAATATTGGTTAAAGGAAAGAAGTCCTATCATGTTGGACTATAAAAAGATGTAATTTGGTTTTTATGAGAACAATGTGCAGGTTGTGTTGGATGCTAACAAGAATAGAAGTGAGTGCAAGTTGATCACATGCAAAGATCTAAAGATGCTAATGCATAATGGTGAAGTGGGAGTTGTAGGTCACTTATTTGCAATCACTAAAGTACCAAAGGAAACAATACATCCTTCCATTCAATCAGTGCTATATGAATACCCTGATGTGTTCACGGAACTAAAGGAACTGCCACCAAAAAGGGCCATAGAACACCAAATCACTCTACAGACTGATGCTATTCCAAAGAAGCAGGCTCCATACAGATATTCCCATTTGTTCAAAAATGAAACAGAGCAGATTATTCATGAAATGCTGGACAATGGAGTCATACAACATAGCACAATTCATTTGCCTCACCAGTGTTACTTGTTAAGAAAACAGATGGCACGTGGAGGATGTGCATTGACTACAGGTATCTGAACTCTTTAACTATAAAACATGATTATCCCATGCCTGTGATAGATGAGTTACTTGATGAATTATATGGTGCAAAATTCTTTTCGAAAATTGACTTGCGTACAAGATATCATCAAATTAGGATGAAAGAAAGTGACATACCTTTTACTGGATTTAGAACTCATCAGGGACATCATGAGTTTTTAGTTATGCCCTTTGGACTAAGCAATGCTCCAGCTACTTTTCAATCTCTTATGAATAATATTTTCACTGCATGTTTAAGGAAATATGTTTTAGTCTTTCTTGATGCATGATATCTTAATCTATAGTCATTCTCCTGAAATGCATGTAAAGCACTTAACTAATGTACTATTTGTGCTGAGGAAATATACTTTATATGCAAGAATGTCCAAATGTGCTTTTGGTCAGTCCTATATAGAATATTTGCGACATATAACCTCTAGTGCAGGTGTTGCTACATATCCATCAAAAATCCAGTGTATATTAAGTTTTCCTTCACCAAATAATATCAAAGAATTGAGAGACACCTTAGGACTCACTAGGTAATACAGGAAGTTTGTGAAGGACTATGCAATACATTGCAGGCCATTGTATGCACTACTGAAAAAAGACAGTTTTAAATGGAGTGACAAGGCAGAAGAAGCTTTCCAAAACTTGAAGAAGATCATGACTACTGCCCCAGTATTAGCTCTGCCAGATTTTTCAAAATCTTTCATCATTGAAACAGATGCTTGTGGTACAAGAATTGGAGCTATGTAACTCAAAAGAACAGGCCAATAGCTTATTTAAGCAAAACTTTAGGAGTGAAAACATAGCTTTGTCAACTTATGAGAAAGAATTTTTGGCTTTGTTGACTGCAGTAGAGAAATGGAAGCATTATCTACAAGGGCACCATTTTATTATCAAGACTGATCAACAAAGTCTCAAACATCTCTTGGAGCAGAAAATCACATTAGCATTACAACACAAGTAAGTATTAAAGCTGATGGGACTATATTATGAGATATTATACAAAAAGGGAGTAGAAAACAAAGTTGCAGATGCTCTATCAAGAAGAAGAAATGAAGATGGGGAACGCAATCTAATAACACAAGTAACCCCTCACTGGATTCAGGAGGTACAACTACACCACTGACAAAACCATTCAAGAAATTATAGCTGCTAAGATAGTGGATCCCACTGACAAACCTGAATATGAGTATATTCAAGGTACTCAGATACAATGGCAGGCTATACATTGGTAACAATGAAGATCTCAGGCTCAAGATTATCCAACACATACATGACTCTTCTCTTCGAGGTCATTCAAGCATGCAAGGGTAATACTAGAGGGTTAAATCTATTTTTCACTGGAAGGGTATGAAAAATGATGTTTTTAAATTTGAGCATGCTTGTGATATCTGCAAGATGAACAAGCATGATCCAAGCAAGCTAGCAGGATTACTACAACCATTACTAACCCAGAGCAGGCTTGGACCCACATTTCAATGGACTTTGTTGAAAGACTGCCAAAATCAGATGACAAGGATGCTATCATGGTGGTGGTGGACAGATTCACCAAATATAGCCATTTCATATCCTTAACTCATCCATTTACCTCTGAAATCATAGCTAGAGTCTTTATTGATAATGTGTATAAATTACATGGCATGCCTACTTGTATTGTGTCAGACAGGGACAAGAATTTTACAAGTTTATTTTGGAGAGAGTTCTTCAAGATACTGGGCACTGAATTGCACTATTCTACAGCTTACCACCCACAAACTGATGGCCAAACTGAAAGGATAAACCAGTGTCTTGAAAATTATCTCAGGTGCATGGTAAGTTGTAAGCCAAGCAAATGGAGCAAATGGTTGGCAGTAGCTGAGTATTGGTACAATACCAACTATCACTCAGCTCTAAAGATGACACCTTATCAAGCACTTTATGGCACTACATGATCTCAACTAGGTATGGATCTTACATGCCAGTCACAAGTCAAGAGCTCATAAATTGGCAGGAAGAAAGAAGTAAAATGACTCAACTTCTTAGACAGAATTTGATTGAAGCGCAAGCTAGAATGAAGTTATACAGTGACAAACATAGATCAAAAAGAAGCTTTGAGATTGGAGATGAGGTTTACTTGAAGTTGCAGCCTTACAAACAAACTTCTTTAGCTCTCAGGAAGAACATGAAGCTTGCTGCAAAATATTATGGACCTTATAGTATCATTCAGAAGATTGGCGCAGTAGCCTACAAGCTTCAACTCCCAGCTGGTTCATTAATACATCATGTTTTTCATGTACCTTTGCTTAAAAAGAAAATTAGCCAAAAACATGTTCCCTCTACTATGCTCCTTGCTACTGACAATCTTAGTATTTTTAAAGTTTTACCCTTGTAGGTTTTAGACAGGAGATTGGTTCAAAGAAATCAAAAGGGTGTGGTTCAGCTGCTAATTCAATGGACTAATGGAACACCTATAAAAGCTACTTGGGAAGACTATGATTTTATTGCTAAAACATTCCCTGCATTTGATTCTGATGGAGCAGAATCGTCCTAAGGAAGGGGGAATGTTGTATCTCCAGAAGAAGTTGATGATTCTCACACCATTATCACAAATCAAGCTGTTGGAATATGTCTCAAGGTGAAGAAACCGCAGGCGCCAAGTTCAAATATTCAAGCTTAACGGCAACGTGGAAGAAACGTAATGTTTTGGAGAAGTCGCATTTCTACTTATTTGTTATTCATATAACAGGGATGTTTCCGGATTTAATCTCAGCCGTTCGTGCCAAGATTGATCTGACGGCTCCTGAATCGTTCGTACATTCTCCAGCTCTGTTCATGGTGATTTAGAGTTGGATTCAGTGTATTTGATTTAGGAATATCCCATGCTACTTTACATTCTGTACTGTAGCCGTTATCAGACAATCGAATTTCAGATTTAAGGTTGTATTCGTAGTTCTTATTTTGTAAGTAATGAAAATTGTTCTAGTTTTAGCTACCTTCCTCTCAATCATCTCAATTTCTTCCCTTTCGTCTGTTATCCTCCTCCATTTCACTCTGTATAATGGTAGCTGTAGCTGGGGACGCTACAACCTGGTACAAATTCCATGGAATGGAATTGAACAAGTGGTGGTTTTGTGTTTAGTGAAGTGGAGATGGTGAAGGTGGAAGAAGAGATAACCAAAATGGTCCTTCTCTCTTCTTCTATTGTTTTTTTTTTAATGTTTATTAATTTTACTTATTTTTTTCAATTTTGCGAAGTCTAAAATTTTATTATTTTGTTTTATTTTAATTTCTTGAATTTTCAAGTTTATTATTTTATTTTCTTATTATGAATAATTAGGTGGCAAGTGATGTGTTACATTTGACTAATTGACCATTACGCCACATCATCAGTCAATGTTTGACTTTCAGCCAACTAGGTGAAAAGTCCCCAGTTGTGACGACAAATTAAAAAAAAAAAGACTATTCGTAACAGGGTGATCAAACATGGTATGCGTGAACCATTTACCCTATTCGATGGGACCAATTGTGTCATTCTTCCTACAAAATCAGCTTCTGCATATGCTCTATATATCTATAATCTTTATACAGACAAGAATATAGACTTCTTCCAAGCAATTCATCTCATGTTTCAACACTACAATTGATGTCCTAATTAAAATTATTTTTGATTTCTATTGTTATTTTCTACCGCAAGGTAAACATGTCAAAATAGAGGAATATAATTCATCCATAACGGTGATGTTAATATTGTAGCACATTACTTATAGACTAGTTTTACAATAGTCTCTTCCTCAATTGTACACCAGAGTTGGAGTTAAATTTTCGGATTCCAAGTATAACGTTGGGACCAAGATAAACAAACCATCTTCTAATGGAATTATGCTGAACAGTGCATGATACAGTGCTTACTCTCCGTAATATCTATTAGACATGTTCCATTGTTCATAATTTCAGCCAGGCAAGAATAAGTAAACTACAAGAGCAAGCTTGGATTCCGGCTGCCTAGGCCCTAGAGATATGTGATGTTAGCTAGTTGAAGGAGGGAAACTAGCTAATAAGTGGTTGATACGAGAGTTGATCCATATTCATGTATCTATTCTTTTTTCACATAATTCCATTAAAAGATAGTTCGTTCAACTTAGAACCAGCAGTATCTTGGAATACATTGATCTCAATTCCATTAAAATATACTTATTGAGGTTTTATACATACATCAACTTGCCCTGCCTGTACGGCGTGTGCTGGAAAATTATTACCTAAACTAGATTCATATATATGTGCAATGCCTTATGTTGACGTTATTCATCCACACCACTAGAAAAACTCTTCAATTTTTCCGAAGTAATGTAGATGGAATATTGAAGTCACAAAATCTACTTGATATCAACCTAGTTTAAGTAACAATTTCAAGCTTCAGTAAATTTTATCTAATCATTCATAGGGGTAATTAAACGTATATAATAACGAATTATCTAGCGTAAAACAATGTAAGCATTATTATACCTTGACCTCTGATTCAGGATTCAACAGCTGATTATGCTGTTCTTTCCTTCGAGTATATTGTTCAATCAGTGATTTCATGCTGCCAAGGTTCATCAAAATTCATCAGCAAGCATGTTTTTAGTTATTACCATAAATGGTCTTCACCATCCAACAAAATTAAGAATAATGGAATATATCCTTATATGACAGGAACGGAGAATGTACTATGATCTCATCTTTTTTTCGGAGCTATTATGTAAGTTCAAGTTGCAGTCACAAGTACTCCATCATGATGAAATGTAAGTGTGTGTGTGTGTGTAACCAATTTAGACTACGTTCTCTTCATCAAAATTCATCACCAAGCATGTTTTTAATTATTACCATAACTGATCTTCACCATCCAACAAAATTAAGAATAATGGAATATATCCTTATATAACAGGAACGTAGAATGTACTATGATCTCATGTATTTTTCGGAGCTATTATGTAAGTTCAAGTTGCAGTCACAAGTACTCCATCATGATGAAATGTAAGTACCATATATACATATAGAACCAATTTAGACTATATTTTCTTCATTAAAAAATGATTAATTCCAGTTCAGTTCAAGAAGACAAAATCAAAGATACGTGAACTAATGGTACTAATATACAATATATCATGTAGATGGCATTATATTTGTGTTCATTTATTCCCTGAAATCAAGACTTTTAGGAGAACCTTTTCCTCTTAGATAAGGATTCACCAGCATGGGGTTCCTGGATTAGTTCGATTTTGTAGGCGGGCGAGATGAAGTACAGGGAATGCTTACCTCATGTACGATCTCATAACGCTTAAATTTTAAAACAAAAATAAAGATACTGATCCATAACTTAAGTATATGACAGAATGCATTATTTTAAGGCATGTTGAAGAGAGGAGAAGATTAATTACATACACTTCAAAATGAAAAAACCTAATTAAGTAACCATCTATTTGATTCTGAGAAAAATAAAAGGTTAACAACATGTTATTTGCGTCCATTAAGATGCATAAAAAATGGCTTGGAAAAATCAATCACATCGTCTCGTTAGGGATGATTCTTTATATAAACGAATTATGTTACCAACAAAACCACTCATGTTATTAATCAAAACACTCATATTTAAATAAGTTTTGTTGTTGAAAAAACTCCAATTAATAACGAAAATATGGGTGCTTTAATTAATTAATATAAATATTTATTGTTAATAACATTATACGTCTCTACATAAAGACCGTCTCTATTGAAATTTGCACCATATAAATAGCTTAGCTTTTACATAAATTGATATACAAATAGAAAAATTAATTATCGTACATATTTCACTATAGTTAATTATCACTTCAAACACAGACAACATACTGAATACCGTACATTAATTATTACTTTAAGTTAGTTCTAATATCAGGTTTGTCATAATTGATGCATATTGTATAGCTACTTTCCAGAAAATACCACATCCAATCTAATCAAAATTTCTTTTGACTTCGATTAAATTCTATACAAATGGATGAACATGAAGCTGCTAATTAGCATGATTAAATGGACATGTAAAAACACATAGAAAAGCAAGAACATATATACACATCATTTTACTACCAAAAGGCACACCATATAATATGAGAAAGCATTTACCATCATTAACAAAATTCACAAAATTCAATATTTGGAAAATAAAAAATATATATAATGACATTTGTTCATACCTTGTGCTTGAAAATTCATAGAGTTTTCCGGTACTCGAAAAGATAATGACTCCAACTTGAGCATCGCAAAGAATCGCGAGCTCCTTGGCCTTCTTGAGAAGTCCACTCCTTCTCTTGGAGAATGTTACTTGCCTGCTAGTCGAGTTGTCTATCCTTTCGATCGCAATCTTTCCTCTACCCATCGTGTTAATTCGCTAGGGTTTGTTCAGTGCAAATGTATTAATTGTATAGATCAAGGAACCAAACGTATTAGCTAGGTCATTGTACGAAAAAGAAATGATCGAAACAGCAAAAACTCACCCTTTTAGCTTGCAAATGAAGGCTGAAATCTGATAGGACGAAAGAATTTGGGAAATGTAATGGAGGAGCTAGTTTGAGTTTAGTTGGCAAAGTCAAGCTCTTTTTATAAACAAGTGTAATAGTACAGTAGTTAATTCATGTGGATTCCGAAAAAGTATATCAAGTTGAGATACAATATTTATGCGCTCGAGGACCAAACTGTCATTTAAAAATTCAGTGTGTAAGCTTATCAGAAATGATACGCCGTCTTATAGATGATCGACACGTGGGAATCTGTTCCTTCCTTAAATTTACTATAAGGGGAAAGCTTCTCTGATTTCCTTAAAAACTTCACTAATATTTTCAGTAATTGCATGCCAATTGTTATATCCTCATATGCCCAATGTAACTCATTTGGCTTCCAATTCATTAATTTTTAATTCTCATACATATAACTTCTAAATTAGTTATCTTCAATTAATAATGATTGCTCAAGTGGATATTGGTGAATAATATCTTGAAACATTATATTAGTTGCCTAGTTTGTCTCTGGATAATTGAATAACAATGTTTTGAATATTATGTATATGTTTAGTAGTTTAGATATCTGGATTAGCTGATTATTTAATAAGCTAGTTAATTAATTTTTAAATGTATATTTACTGCAAAATCAACACAGTACATTTTCACAAACCATAGGACAAAGTCTTCCTATATCACTTTAACACCTACAAGAGTGTGTAGAGTGATTCTTGCCAATTAGTAATTATACAACATTAATTACAAGATTGATTTGTGCAATCATGGGAGTGAAATATTGATTACTCATTATTACAAGATTGATTTGTGCAATCATGGGAGTGAAATATTGATTACTCATTATATATGGTCTCTCTCACTGAACACATAATCAACTTCATTGTTATTGAGTTCAAGCTACATGTTCCACATTTTCATGTACAACTTATACAAAGATTCAGTAGTTCAGTTCTATTTAGTTCAGTTCAGTAAATTTTAATTGAAGAAAATAAAATTTAATTTAAAATAATTATAGAATTATATTAGAATTACAAATCTTATAAGATATAATATTCAGTTAAAATATTTTATCTAGAACATCAATTTTGTTGTTTACATTGATAAATTTACCTATTCAGTTAAAATATTTTATCTAGAACATCAATGTTGTTGTTTACATTGATGAATTTACCTTTCTCAGTTCTTTCTTCTCAGAAATCTAATCTGCAAAATTTATTCAACTAAAAATTAACCATTATCAAACTCACCTTTTACTTTCATTTGAAATCATATAACCTAAAGAGTTTTCCTTGAATGATTTTGGCAATTAAACATAAGTTTAATATGTAAAACAATTTCGACATCGATAAAATATAACATAGCAAATCATAGAGCAAAATCAAAATACGCTTCACACACATAGTGTGTGGCATAAAGTAGTAGCTAATATACAAACATCGTCTCCAGTTATTCACATAGGAAAGTGGAAAATCAGTTCTGAATGAATGAGTATTGAGGATAACAATTAGTGGAGTACTTATGTGTTTAATGAGGATGGACAGTATAATTATGGACATGAAGATTTTATACATCCTCACATGGATCATGATAAAATAATTAAATATTTGTGTACCGATCGGGTTTCGAGAATAAATGTTTTATTCTCAATTTCAACCCGTAATCTCAATAAAGTTTTAAGTATTTTCTTCGCGGATACTCAATCCTAAAATACCAACCCAATAAAAAGTTTATACAATATGGTCGGAATGGGTTTGGGATTAATCAAACCCTTTTCCCACCCCTACCATTACGTTATTTTGCTCCTTATGTTGAGAGTTATTGTAGAAAGATCTTGAAATATTCGTATAGATTCTTGGTTAAAATTCACAAAGTTTTCCCGTAATTATTTGATGAGAAAGCAATTTTGGTTGTGACAGTAGTAGATGTGAGGTTTCGTATTATGCCTTGTGATTTGTTCAATATGAGGAATCCTATGTGTAAACGTTGATTGATCTTTAGTATAATCCATTTCAACAAAAATTCTTATCAATAAATGCCCCATTAACTTAATTATGTTGATTGTTTAGTGCTCTCCCAAGACCAATGTACAGTAGAAAGAACATAAAGCAGCTTGGGAAAAAGAAAATCAGAGAAAGGGCCTCAATTGCAACACCTGTTCGGCTGTTTACATAATATCACAGATCCAACCTTCACATCCTTCATTGTTATTCCTTTCCATTTTGTTATTCCTTTCCATTGGCAAAAGAAAAGCTCTGATATTTCCCCCATTTTCCAGGCTTATTATGAATTGATGTTGGCCTATAATTGATGATTTATCTATTTTTACTTCTTTCCCGTTTCATATTTTCCACCGCTCAAATTTGTGCTCCCTTTCTCTCATTCATCCTCTGTATCATCACGGATATATGTACAATTTATGATATAAGATAGCCTAGGAGCATGAGCTCGAATTGAGTTTGAAGTCAAGTGGAATCGTGAAATATCAAGCTTCAGAGCTCCATATTCATAGAGTAAAATATTATCCGATTCCAAAACAAATTTTAACTACATGAAGCTCAAGAATAGATAAAGAAATTAATATTTATTGTGACATTTATTAAATTCGTTGAAGCAATTTTGAGATAGACAATTGATTTGGGGAAGAGGACACATAAGTAGAAGGAAAGAGATAAGAAAGATTTATATCAATGTTATTTTCTTCAAAGTGTTGAGTGTATATCACGCGTTGTGTAGTGAGATTGTTTATTTTAATAGTTTTAGATGATTTTGTACTGTATAAATTGAAATTGAGAATTAATTTACAGTATTCCACGCGCCAATTGTTTGGTTATTATATTAAAAAGAAAAAATAATTATATTTAATTATTGTAATAGACCTCTCTTATTCCTTCCATGAAATTCAAGAGAATTAGTTTATAAAATAAAATTATTACATATATAATAATTATCTGATAGGGTAGTCCGATTCCGATTCGAACTTTTATGGGTATCTGATTGCGGGTACCCGCCAAAAAGAGAGTTGGGATTGAGATGTATAAATTCAAACTCGAATTATCAGGTACCTTAAGTTTAATCCTGAATCCGTCCCAAACCCATTCCGTTCCCACCACGTAAAGGGTCAATGCTATGGATTCTCATGCCATACAGGTGGAGAAGTGCTTCCAAATCATTAGCTGTCCACCTAATTAGAAAGGTCCTAGGCGTCAGTAGAAAAACAACATTAAATGCTCAAACCTCTACATACTGGAGGAGAAGTGCTTTCAAATCATTCATTTTATCCCGGTCCGACCCGTTCCCGACTTATAATTTTAATACTGATATGCAGGCCAAATAAGTTCAAATACCTTTAATTTCTATTATTTTGTCAATTAGATTAAAGATTTCATAGTTTAACCAGAGATCTAGAAAAAAAGGGCAACTGCTAGATTCTTTCTAAAATGATAAGGCGAGTAGATTTCTTAGGATCTTTTAATTATTTCAACATATCTTCTAGAGATCTTGAATATCCAAGGGGCTGATTGGTATAGAATTTGAATGGGCATTTGAATGGATTTTGGTGAAATTGTGTTTGGAATGGAATTGAAATGGGGTATTTGAAGTGTATTTTCGGCCAAATCACTGTTCATCGAGCCAAATGGGGTATTTAAATGCTTTGCCAAACAACCCCTAAATCATTTGTTAGATATCAAGTATAAATAGGACAATTAGAGCTTAACCCTAATAAGTTGTATTAATGAAGTTCAGTTTAATCGAAAGATGTGTTATTTTCGAAAGGCGTGCCTAACTTTCTTGAAGTCTCATTTCATGTAAGTGATCTTCTCTCCATTCTTCTAATTCGTGCCAAGATAGCTTTTTGAGGCCGTTTCTAATGCACAGATACAAATTACTACCAAAAAACAACATCCCAACAATATATTATTGTTGCTTAAACAAATTCTAGTGTCTATGACTCCTCTACTTCCAACTATAATCATACTATTGATGTCTTAATAAAACTACTTTAAACAAAAAATGTATAAAAAATACATCAACGTTGTCAAATCTCAAAGTGTTGGATCTTTTATTGAACATCATGATGTTGTTTCTCTCTCAAATCCTTGTGTTTCTTTACCAACTGGTATCGTTGGGCTCATAGACTGTTCCGGTCCCTTTCTGGTTGTTCTGGGCTTATCCATTTTTATCGTAACATGGTTCTATGCTATGACCACTAAAAATTCTTACTAGTTTTCTTTTTATATTTTCTTCGACTTGAGTGCTCTAGTTTCCTCTCTACCTACTCTGGGCCGGCCTCTACATGTGTCTCAACTCGCAAGTACCCTTCTAATAGAAGAGAATTTAGGTAGATTTTAACATCATCATCGATTGATATTTATTAATTATTAATTTATCTTTTTATATGTGTTTTCCTTGATCTATAAATCAACTTATCTTGTTCTCTAATTAATTATTGCAATTATCAATCATCATTCATTTTATTAGTTAGTTCTTATATTTTTTATTTAAAACAGTTAAGATTATAAACTATTTTACTGTTAAACGACCTTATACTTCTATCATGAAATGAATTCTGCACTTTCTCCTCATAATTTCAGCTTCATTCCACAGTACCATTTTCTTCTTACGAATTTCATTTTATTGCACCACCTTATACCTATCGAAATGAAAGAATTGGAGATGCACGGGATCAGTTAGTTCATACGTGTTTATAAACAAGTTACTGTACATTAGTACTTCATGTTGTCGTCAGAATATTCCACCATTATCTCATTTGATCTCCACAGAAAGCAATCTTCATTAATTAGTAAGTTGATAAGAAGTGCCTTAAACAAAGATTATAGTTATGCTAAAATGTCTAACACCAAACGTTTCTATTGGTCAAGGCCACGTGAACACACATTTTAGTACAAACACAAAAAGAATCTTACCCAACTGAAAGTTTGTATAAAATAACCAGTTCATTGGTATAAGAAATGGAGCTCCAAAATCAACGGATGGGTCAGAATAAATTAAACAACTCCAATTTAGTACAACTAATCCATAGATTTAAACTAATCTCCATGCCACCATACCAGATACTTGTCATTCATAATAAGTCTTGTCATAACTCGTATAGGCGTGGTAAAATCAAGAAGGAAACCGGTATGGTAGTATACAGTCGGGAGGCGGATTGACATGCGATTTAAATGCCTCGATTTAAATGTCTGAATAGTGATCGAAATTGTAGTGGGATTGTTAAAATTGTGTTTGGTATAGAATTGTAATTGAATAGGGTATTATAGGTTTGTTATATAGGTAGAGAAAAATGTTGTTACTGTAGAGCCATTTCGATCTTCGGCATTTAAATGCCATAACAAACATAAAATTTCCGAGTAGCAATCAAACGGGCATTTGGATGCTACTCCAATCAGCCCCCTATACTTTCGTTTTTCCATCCTGAGACCACCCTTCGCACGGCACGATCGTAGGATAGTGGAAGGTGCAGGGGCAACTGCATCACGTAGTTTTAGTAGCTTTAGTATGATGGTTTGAACATTTGTTCTGAGTGATTTTTGTATTCAAAGGTGAAACAAGAAATTTTTATTTAAACAATGAATTATAAGATAAATTTTGAATGGTGTATTAATTTTCATATGCACGAATAAGATTAGTTTCTGTATATACAAAACTGTTTTGTAACTTCATAAACTTCATAAGTATATAAAAGAATCTGTTATTAATCAAAAAATATATATTCTCAAAGTTTATATTTTTGTATTATAATAAGATTTCTTTCTTTAACGATATACATTTTGATTAATAACTATAAACTTCCACAATATGGAAGAAATAACCGAATTATTATAGATTTAATGAAGAATTTTACAGAACGAATGGTCGAATGAGGAAAAATTGAGCTATTTAAATAGTCTCAACTAACTATTAACTAGCTAGAGTACTGACTGATAAGCACGTGGTACGTGTTTCTACTAATGATATAAGAACATGTTTTCTATTACTTTGTGAACGGATGCTTCCTTTCTTTTCTCTATTTCTGCTGCCTCGTCTCTGTGTTGAGGATTTCTCTTTACAATAACATTAATAATTTTATTAATAATATAAATTATTTATAAATAACTTATTTAAAAATAATATTACAAATAATTTTTTAATATACCTTGTGATACAATACAATTTTTTTCATTTGAAAAGTTAATACAACATATAATAAGAGGGAGTAATTTTTTTATTGGACTAAAATAATAACTTACGAATTTTAAATTTTTTCAAATAGACTATGTATGTAAACTCAAAAAATTTTTGGACGTTCGGGGGTGCGGCGGCATCTATCCTCACCCCCTCCCTTTGCCTCTGCACGTATTTTATTATGTCGGATATGTATGTTAAATCACTTTAAATGATAAATTTTAATGTGCAATGTATGTAAGCATGTATTATTAAATATATATAATATGATGTTTTTACTTTCAAAATAACATATTCAATATTATACTTGGTGGAAGATTTGTAAAATATGGAAACGAGAAATAATATTTTGAATTTATTTAATCTTTTGAATTTTAATAAATAGTAAAATGAGAAATTTGTTTCCGAACGACGAGTAAGATGCGAGAATCTGATCACGTAAGCTCTGACGTGAACTACGGGAAAATCACATGACATATTCAGGTGAAATGCACCTTCTGGGAGTGTGGGATTATGTTCCTTCTCATGATCCATAGCCACATGCTTGGTGATACTACACTGCATTTCCTGGATTTGTTTAGACAACCCAGGTTGGTTTTACTTTACATATAGTTTTACTTTCCCTTAAAAAGTTCGAATCACAACAGATTTATCTGTGTGGTTTCCAATATTTCTTTCTAGTATAACAATTTTAAATTACGTATGTTGTCATAAGTGTTGAATTATGCTAATGGAATAATTTTATGGTTGCACATATTAATTTATATTTGAGTAACTGAATTTAAGTGTTTGAACACTAAAAGAAACATGTGAAAAAGATACGGATATGAAGATTGAAAAACTCCGATATGATGTTTAGATAGATATAGATATTTTATAAGTGTGTAATTAGGTGTGAATTTATGTTAGTCTAGATAATGGCAAAGTAAAAAATTAGAGGGGGTAAATAGTCTTTTACTTGAAGGTATATGATACTTAGATTGTGAGAGCGGAAAACTTAACAATAGATAAATGAGTTTGTGCTTTGTAATAATAATTGTGTGCGTCGTTGAAATGTAAATACAAAAAGATAAATAACACAACAAATATAATTGTATCTGGAGGTTGCGTAATCCTCCAACTAATCCACTTCGACCTTTCTAAAATCTGGAATTCACTAGAACAGATAATTGAGTTCTCCTTACAATAATCTTATTCTAAGATCCCTAAACAAATAGTTTCCAACCAAATGTTCTCCCTGAGTTGTTCCATAGCTCCATGAGCCAAGTATTTCATATACTCAAGATAACCTTGGTGCTATTCCTTGATTTCCCAAATCAAGTACTTCTTGTACTCCACGCATGTGTTGGTGTTGGTTATGTTGTTTGTCAGGTAAGCTTCTTATGTAACTTTGCAGTTATGTTCAGAGAGCTTAGAACAATCAAGTCTACTTAATATACTTATGCAATGTATGGTAGTTTGCTCTCTTACTGACCCAAGTTTATAAGACTTTGTTCAAGAGAATGAAACTCAGATAGTAACCTATAGATTCAACTCTTTCACAAATAACATATTTGTTAAAGGATCCGGATACTTAGAACTACTTGTGATTTCTCGAGCTTTGATCGCAACAGAAAGCTTGAAGAGAGTAGTAATGCTTGAGTGAATACTTGCTTGAAAGTCAGATTGAGCGTAGTTCATATGTGTATTTCTCAGCTTCTAAGTGGTGCTATTTATAGATGAATTTGAAGTCGTTTGAATAGTGTGCTTTAGGTACATTTCAAATTCAATCCCTTCATATATGAATTATAGTACTCCCATGTGTAAATCTCTTTTCAGAGAGTTATGCAAAAGATAGAGACATTTTTGTCTAAGCAATAAAAGCGATGTACTATATTTCGATAGGTAGCCTCAACGGACACATGTAGCTTTCTGAGGCATAACGTGTTCCTTCTCTCAAAAACTTGTTGTCTTAGAAACCTATTTCTAACTATATTTTGTAAACAAAACATAAGTAGAAACAAGGTTTCTAGAAGCAACTATCTGAGGAGACTTTTCTCCTTTGTCCTCAAATACTTTGTGCAAAATTTGGTCTTCTAGATATTGACTCCTTTGCTTGGATGCTTCCATGTTGGTCTTCTTAAAGATAAATAAAAAAATTACATTCAGAGACCAAACATCCTGATACAACATATCTAAACTATCATACTTAGTGTATTTCTTCTTTACAATGTTCAACCGAACCAAGAAACTAAACACCTTTCTGAACCAAGATAAGTCATTATGTCGAGTGACAAAAAAATCTAAACAAATATTCCTAACAAAATTTCCCCTTTTTGATCAGACAACTATGACTATCTAAAAAGTCCTACTACAATCTGGTGAAGCAAACAATCAAGCACTTAATCATTTCATGATGATCTGTCAATATAGTTCATATAAGTGCAAAAAATAAATATCAACCAAATCACAAGGATTGATTTTTGCTGACAAGTTATCTTTCATAGATAGTATCTAAGAGTAGGTTCATCAAACATGAAAATTACAGTTCGTGATAACTTTTACAAAATATTATCAAATGAAATACAATCAGCAGAAATACGCGAAACAATACTTAAGGAAAATAGAACAACATGAAAGCCCAAACTTCAAGTAACATTCTATAATCTAAGTCTTCAATCTTCAAAACACTTAAGGTTTTCCAGCAACCTCGAGCTCTTCAGTCATTCACAAGGATCAGTCTTTGTACTTCTTTTTGTCCATGACCTAATCAAAGAGTTAAGTTCTCACACCCATCTCCGTTTCTCTGGCAAACCTACATTTCTCTTTGTACTCAAGATAAAGATTCTTTTGGTGAAACTGTTTGACCCAGTAAAATCTTCCCCACTTCTAGCTATGCTCAACCTTTGTTTAAATAAGCTTAAGGTGTTTATAGATGACTCTCAAATATTTCATGTCATCTATATAATCTTGCTCAGTCATGTAGAATGACTCATAAGGTAGAACACACCTAGCTTGTTCTTTGAGCTAATTCCAATTTCCAGCAGATTAGGAACCTTGTGCACATCATCTGGTCTTGGGTAGGGACACACTTCATCCAGTTCCTTAGCCATGGCATCTTTCCTAACTTTGACTTAAAAATCAAGCCATTTTTCACATGTGCAAGATTCATCTGAATAGGTTTGTGTACTCTCCATGCCATCATTTGATTGAAAATTGAATCTGGGAACTTATTGTTTAGCAGTTAGTGTTTGAGGTCCATAATCCAATAGCCATTTTTTTGTCTTATGCATTTGTATGCAGACTGATTTTCATGAGTCTTCACATATTCAATTTGGGCATCTGCAGGTCTTGGAGGTCTTTCATCACTTTCAAATCTTATTCTTCCAAACCTTGCATCACTTCTCTGTTTCCTATTTATTTTTGGATTCTCTCTTGATGTGTTACCATCTTGGGGGTTTTGACTTGAAGAACCACCTTGGATTGACTTGGTTTGTCCAGATGGTGTTTTTGCAGCTAATGGTACTGCATCAAAAGGATTAGATGCATTGTCCACCTTTCTTCTCTTTCTGTGAAGTGGATGCTCATCATGATCAGAATCTTCATCTTCATAGTAGTCTTGATCATGTGGATTACATGTATCTTCATTCATTTGTTTTTGATCTAACCTTCTCCTTCTTCTTCACAAGGTTTATCTTTCCTTGGGGACTTGGTTCCCTTTGAATTTTTATTTAATCTAGACCTTGTTGTTGGTGGTTGAGCTTGTTGACTTGAGGAGGCAGAAGGATTTTCAGTAATCCTATCTTTTATGGTCAAACGCTTTTAGCAGGCTACTTCTTCTTGCATGTGTCCTTTCTGGATCCTTCCCCTTAGTCATTGTTGGATGAGTCAAAAGAACGTATGCTTTTGAAGAGAGTCAAAGTGTTGGCTCAGAGAGTTGTAGCTTGCCACCAATTTCTGAAATTCTGATTGAAGGGATCAATCTTGCCAAGTAGCAAGTGTTCCCTTTTTGAAATCTTTTTAAGTGGTTCAGTCATGCTATCTACTTTTCCAGCAACATAGCTAGATTCCATCAAGGCCTTCTAAGCTATCTCCAGATCTTCGTCTCTTCTCATATATAGATCGTTTAGAGTGAGCATGGGTGAAGTTTCTCTCCTTATAAATAGCTCAGCAAAGTCCTTGAACTCGGGAGGAATATAAGATAGAACCTAATCGTTTTGCTCAATCAGTTCATTTTTAAGTATGGCTAGGACTATGAATATGTTCTCATATTCCATGCTAGCATTGATGAGTGGATTTTGGACAATTTCATCTAGTCTTTTTCACCACATTTTATTGCTCTTAAGTCTTAGTTTTAACAATAAAATAGAACTGCATTACTCGTTGCGCTCTATTCTGTATTTTACAGGTATTTGGTGAAAACGCTCCAATTGATAGGAAAAGGACGCATTATATGCACAGTTGAATGATCTTACTGCTTCACATGGTTGCTAGAAGTGGAGCGATGAAGTCAAAAGACCAAGAAACAAAGTTGGAATGAGTCAAATCGAACAAAAGGAGCAAAACTGGTTAATTTGGGGCGAACTGTTGAGATCACCCCGCGATGACTAAACAGAGAGTTTCATCGCGTCGCTGGATGCCTGCCAGCGATGTGATGAGGCGCTCGCGTCGTGAGTGGACTCTTGTTCGTAGGGATGCCACGCTTCTCTAGCGACGCGACGAGGCGCTCGCGTCGCTGACAGTCCCAGTTGCTCATGACTTTCTACTTCCAAGTCCCAGTCGACTTCTACTCAATAAACTAGCGACTTCCATATTCAACCAGTGTTCTCCTAGTTTGGTTATACTATTTTGTTCTCTGTATAATAGGGCTATAGCCTTCAATTGTAGTCATACTTTCACATACTCTCAAAAAACACAACTCCTATCTCAACACACTAGAGAGAAAGAGAGAGATTAAAAAGCAAAGGTCGCTTGACCCTAGCATTGGTTATATATTTATCGAAGACTATTTTGTGAATAATTGGAATTAGGATTCTAGAAAGTGCTACAGTTGGATCATATCGGTTACTTGGGAGTGACAACTATTGGTACGTTGTTCTAATTTAACTTTATCTTGAGAATATGTGCTTAGCTCTCTCTTATATGACTATGAGTAGCTAAACACCCCACTATGGGATGGTGATGAATACAAGCATGATTAGCTACGTGTTTATGGAATTCGATATTCACCAGGATTAATCATTGTGCTTAGGGATTAAACAATTAATCTGGTTATATATAATTGATAATCTTACATGAAAATAACTGCATCGCATAACTCAAGCTTTTATCAAACTATCTTTACGATCATGGATTTACGAAAGGTTTGCTGCAATTATATATAAACAAGATTAATATGACTAGTTTAGTGGAATTGACGACTCCACTTATTCTACCTTTACATTGAAAGTAGTGAGTGAGACACTGAACGTTCATGAAGCGAATGTGGTGAGACATTCGACGTGATTAACTCCTGTGAATTGCATATTCCCCATATATAT
>JAYMSP010000798.1:0-41102 GCA_036897095.1 Plantago elongata | reverse complement strand
GGGGGGAATCAGAACTCCGGCTGCCACATCATCAATTTAACCGGAAAATTGACCGGAGTACATAAATTTCGATAGTGGTTATTGTAGTGTATTGAAATTGGACAAGGGCGTTCTACCGTATCAAAGATGGAACTGTCTTATTGTAGTGTACCAAAAAATAAAAATTTGCCCGAAAGCTAACTCTTTATCTTTGGGTACTATGTCCAATTCCCGAGTCGATTGGCAGATTTTACACTCTTTTAGGACGCGTAGTTGTCCTCGAAAGGCCTGCTCGGATGAGCCCCTACATAACAAAGTGAATGGATTAGTCTTTTTTTTTTCGGGCTTGCTTTAAACATGTCGATGGTAGACTCCACTAAAAATATGGAGGTTGTAACTCGTAATGAATTCTATGACCCTCTATTTATATATAATCATGAGGCGGGACAAAATTTTATGGGACCTTGTCTCCTTGTTAGTTTATAACACTCAGTCGATAGGTTCCCTTGAGGGTATGAGGTCCACTCGAGGATTGGGCTAGGTATTTCAGGTCATCCACACTTTAGCCAGTTTAGGATTAGTTCGTCGAGAGGAAATGTCACCTCGATCATTCAAGAACAATGCGGTCCGAATTGGGTGGTAATAGTGTATGTCCTGAAAATATAAAGAGGAATGGGTTAGATCCTTTTAGATATAGGCTGATCAAGCTCGGACCTCTAAACTTATAGAGTGGAATATTGAGAGGTACTTACATTTACGAGGAGTAAATGACCCCTATTCATAATAGAAGTTCACCGGAGGACATCTATTGGCATTTTAGAGTCGTTCCGGCCTAGCGGTATGACTACACGTGTCATCGGAGCTCAGAGGCGCATGGAGTTTTTAACAGCAATACAGACACATCACAAAGGTCCCACGTGTGAGTTGGCTTCGGACCTGACGTGACCACAGGTCATATAGTTTGGTGGGGCAATGGTCCGAGGTAGGTGTGTGGGGATTGGACCAACAACATACAAAGTGAGACGAAGTGGTTGTGCCTCAATCTCGAAAGCTGGGAGGTCGAACTGAAGTTCACGAGGCTTCTATGACGAATGTAGATCGACTTTAGTTCGTTATTGCTCTAGATATGACTTAAGTGTACATATCAATAATATATCTTTTTTCATTTCTCCATAATTTTCATATCTAGATCGAAACATGACGTTTATCTAGCGAAAGAAAGATAGTTATCACATTTTATTAATCAATTTGAAAGTTTGAAAGTTAAGAAACTACGAAATCCCCGATAGTTTGAGGACCAAATTTGAGCTAGCAATCGATTAGAGGGACAAAAATAGTAAATTTGTCTCCCAATTTCTTGAAAACAAAACCCCTCTCTTCTCCCTGTTGAAAATCCAAAACCCATTTTCCATCGTAATGTCGACGATTCTCTCCAGTCTCAGCAGCTCTAAAACCCTGACTCAATCATTCTCACCAACAAATTTCCCTCAAAGACGCACTAACAGACATACCTTTGCACTCAATTCTCCCTCTCTCACAACAAAAACACTGCCACTAATCAAACTCCAAACCATCCACCAATTTCTTGGCCCATTGAAGCAAACTCATCCTGGGTTGGATGGGTTTCCGTTGAGGTTTTATGGGTTTGCTGTAAAAGGGAAAAATGAGGCTGCTTTTAGTGGTGAGAGTGAAAACCAAGAGGTGAATGATGGTCGTGGACAGAGTAGTATGCCTGAAAGATTCAGATATTTGACAAAAGAAGCTCCTGAAAAACCTGTTCGTTGGCCTTTGCTCATAGGTACGAAAACTTTCAATTTTTACATTTTATTTTGAAGATTTTTTTTTTTTTTTAGTTTTGTATGTATGATGTAAAGACACATGAGTATAAGTTGTTTCGTTTTTTTGGGAATGTAGAGCTATGCATACACTTGACTTGATTGATCTTCTGTGCTCTTAATGATTCTGTTTTAGCTGGAACGATTGTTAATCAGGAACATAATTATATGTTGCTTTTCCTATAATGGTAATGGAGGATAGAAGTAGTAGTCACTGGTTATTTCTTTTTCGGGACGAATTTAATATATCGATTTCAATGCATTGATTTTTATTGAAGACCAAATTTCGATTGATATGTTATGACTTAAGACCAACGGATTTGGAGTTAGCGTTTGAATTATTGGCGAGGTTTAACGATGGATTCATTTTGCACGAGTTATAGTGGACAGACACAATGAGGCCTCAAAGTTCTTTGAATTCTTTGGACTCTGATGTGGTTAATTCTCGACTGAGGCATACCTTTTGATAAACCTCTTGATCTTGTTGAAGCTTGTGTTATGTGCAAGAGCTACTAGGTGTTTGTTTAGAGAGAGTAAAAAGGAGGAACCAAGTTTCTCAATAAGATTTAGTGGAACCTCTTTGATGTTCACTAAACTATTTTGCTAAATTGAAATTCTACTTTAGAGAATTTCTTGCTGATAAGAATAGCAATTTGCACTGATATAAATTTCGACTGCCGATTGAAGTTTTTAATTTACAGAACTGAATTCACATTGTTTTGTGTTCTTGCGAGTTGCCTCTAAGTAGCTGATTTCTGTTGGTTCATTTTTATGATTAAAGATAGGCACCATGATAGAGTTATTCAATGTTTTGACTTCACTAAAGAGCATGTAAAATCGCTGTGTATGGGTGAAGTACAGTATAGTCTTCACTCTAGAGCTCTACTTGGTTATCAAATAAAAGTTTGTAGCTGTACATGTTCATATAGTAAACATTCTGATATACTGAGCCATTTGAAGAACCATCAGCAAAGGAATTTTAGTTCCCCCCCTCCCCGCCTCTCTTGATTGTATTTTCATTTGGAAAATTTTGTTTCCAAGTTTCTGTTTTAAACCAGATGTGCCAATTTCCTAACCAGTATTTCACTGTAAAATTTGTAAACTGGATGTCTCTTGATTGAACTGATACTATAGTGATTGTGGTTTTTACAGCTTGTACATATAAATGGACTATATAGCTATAAAACTTGCCACTTAAACACCTTGGCTAGCTGGGGTTTGTACACATTTACAGTTCAAAATAAATTTATTTCTTACTTACAATTTGGAGATAATGCTTACTTTTTATCTGTCTAAAGGCACATGTTATTAAATATGTAACCGTTTTGCAGTTTTGGCATTCGCGATTTATGCATGGAGAACTGTCTTATGGGAACTATCTAACTGGACTAGAACCATATTCGGATTCTTCGGATACATATCAAAACTCTTGCTGGCCATTGTCTTATATTTTCTCGGTGATCCAATTGCTGCTTCAATTCGTGGAACTGAGACATTGTTCTACTCTATCAGAGCCTTCTATTCCAGCATAGTAGCATATGCTCCAATTCCTGAGCTGACCACAATCATTGTTCTAACATGCACAATACTTGCTGTTGCGGAAGCCACTGTTCCAGATTCGGTCAATAGCCAACAGAATCTTCTCACCATTGCTGGCGTTATAGGCTTTGCAGCTGTGAAAAACTATATTACAGAGCCCTTTTTCTGGACATTACTGGTAGGTTTGTTTGGTTTTGCGAGGTTTGTAAGAAAGAGGGACTATGTAACTTCTGCATTGCCAGTTGCTGCAGTTTTAGCTGCTGTGGGAGAGCCTTGGGTTAGGTTTATTGTGATAGGATCATATCTAGGCTTGGCTATACTGCACCATTCGAAGAATCCTTCCGATGAAACCCAAGAGAGAGGAGCCATCAGTAGGATTCCAGTTCCTTTGGTATATGCTGCTTTGGCAATAGGTATCCGTGTTGCGGCAAAGTGGGCCGGTTATAGGCATTTGACATGGATGGTTGTGTAGTTATATGTTGTAATCTCATTTCTGCATGTAAGACCATTTTTGTGTTTTCCACCCTTCATATTTATAGTAATTCCATGCTCTTGATTCTTCCATCTTTTTTTACCCAATGTTTATCCGTTAAATATTCCACAATGCATGCCAAGCTAACTGATTTGCCTTACAAGTTAGGATGTGTTCTCCTGAAAATTAGTTTAGTTCAGTTCAACTCGACTTAGTTATAATTTGTACTTTACTTCAGTTAAATTCAATTCAATTCAGTAAATTTTAGTTGAAAATAACACCTTCTCAGTTCCCCTTTTACATTTTTCACCTTTTTTGTCAAGGCTTTGTAGGGACCTAGGCTGCCATGATGGACATGGTGTAGCTATGTAGCTTCAAAACTAATTAGGATATGATTTATTAAGTGAAAATGTAACGCTCTAGAATTTGAAGTCAAGTTTAAAGAGTTTATATTATACCTATCATTGAATTTTAAGAGAAAATTTGAGTTCATATTATACCTATCCTTGAATTTTGAGAGAATACTTGAGTTCATATTACCTATCATTATATCATGGGTGGTGGAATTGGGTTTGTTTTTATTGGGTTGAAGGCTTGTAATGTGGTTGGATTATTTGGGGCTTGTCCAGAGTATTTCTTATGATTTTCTAAACTCTTTTTGTTATTAATATATTTTTTATCATTTAAAAAGAAAAAAGTCTAAAGAGTTTAAATGAATTAATCCTATTCATACAAAAAAGGTGCACTTTTATTTTCGATCCACCTAACATAACTCCAAAGTTTAATGTGTTTGTTTTGGAGCAATTTTAAGATGTGACAAAGTGATAAGTCTTCTGATTTATGCAAGTGATGACAAAATGCGTGGGACTGTGTTGGTACAATGAGGCTAGCATATCATCTGAAGAGCTGTCCATGAGTAACTGCACTGGTCCAAAAGGTCAAGTCTCGACCGATTAGTGGTCGGGTCGTTATAGAAAAACCGAATTAAATTGTTAAGATAAAGAGAACATAGCTTCTACAAACTAATTTATATCACCTGTTAACATAAAAATTATTATACATGTTTAACTTCAAAGATCGTGTGTATAACAAACATGTACTATACTCTTATTACTAATGG
Organism: Plantago elongata; assembly: GCA_036897095.1. Classification (NCBI taxonomy): domain Eukaryota; kingdom Viridiplantae; phylum Streptophyta; class Magnoliopsida; order Lamiales; family Plantaginaceae; genus Plantago; species Plantago elongata. The sequence continues at coordinate 36,157 of JAYMSP010000798.1, read as the reverse complement.
AAATTTCTTAACATGTAATATTTATAGCTGCACATGTAATATTTATATTTATTATTTAATTTAATATTCTCGTAAATAGTCAGCTTAGAAATTAAATTCAAATACCTTTTATATTTTAGAGTGTAAACGAACATATTAAAAATCGCCTGCAACTATACATCATTTACTACTTTAATTTGAAATTGTCACTCAGCCCCGTAATTCTCCCCTGTTCCGTTCAAAAGCCCCAAAGCTGGTGCTAAGGTGACGATATACATCAAGTCGGTGTACACTTTTACTACTTTAAGTTCACTGGCCCTGTAATTCTTCCCTGGTGCGTTCAAAAGGCCCAGGTCTGTTGGTGTGCACGTAGTCTCGGCCCAAAAGCGATAGGCTTGCAGATCTCTAGGGTTTGCAAAACTACATAAATATTCAAACTCACACACCCAATTTCACACTTCTGTTCTCTACCAAAACATCAGTTTTTGTACACAATTCCATTTCATTTCCATCTTTTACTGTCATTTAACATGCACTTCGCTACCCCGGGCTTCTCTGATCAATCAGTATGAGGAAGAAAGCCCCAAAGCTCGTGCTATAGCAACGCCGTTTAGTGTTGCAGATCTGCCTATTGTACCTTTCATTCCAAGGCTCATCTGTGTCAAAATTAATGGCTACATCAAATCTCTCTTTAAACTCCATTTTTCCGGCTATGATTACTCTATTATCCGCGCTTCTGATTACAAACCATGAAGCAGATCGGATTAAAATGGTTGAATTTCTTAATATGAGCCTTTCTATTTCTTTTTCATTTTTATTCATATATTAACCCTTTGGCTTTGATGATTCTCTTACACAGCTTAATGCCAGTTCTGCTTCTGATAAATCTTGATTGATAAAGCTGTTTCATAATCTGAGCCTCTTTTATTCTTTATCGGTTAATTCGTAGTCAAAATTGATTTATCCTAATTTATTAATTAAGTTTGTTACTGTGATGTTAAGTTGGATACTATATTAGTGTTGAAGCTACTTACAAATGATTATAATCCACATTCTGAGCTTAATTAATTAATTAATTAATTAATTAATCTATTCTGTGTTTTATGTTTTGATTTTAGCCTTTTACGCAAATGGGGTTTGATTGAGTTTAACTATACCCTGTGCCATTGTTATATAAATTGGTTTAGGGCCTGAAAAAACTCGTACATTTATGTGTTGTCTATCAGCTTCGTTTCTTGATTTTCTCACGAAATTGGAGTTAAATATCAGCACAAAATCCCATCTTGTGGTTATAAATTATTGATGTTTAAAGTAAGTTAGAGCAAAAGTGTAATTTGAGTCTTTGTTTGTATCATGTTTGGGTTTGTGCAGTGATGATAGAAGTTGTTGTGGACTAGAGTTTCTGATCTTGTATTTGACGACTAACCCTTGGCTGTCTGAGCATAAACTACCCGTTTACTTTTGTTTATTGATTTTGATTTTCATTTTAGTGCCTTATGATGATAAACTATTTATCTTAGCGGATTTCAGTGAGATTATTTCTTAATCAAGGACACACACTGAAGCCGCATTTTCATTTTCTTGAAATCTGTTTGGTATTCAATTTGAATTTGTATAATTCAATTTTAATTCGTATTTTTATAAAAAATATCAATTTGAATTGGGTTTTATCAATTCAAATTGTATACCAAACACCTGAGTATGTTAAATTTGTGAGAGTTTAATATAGTAGAAAATTTCTACATAATAATTTTACATGATTTATTTGTGGTACGATTCTAGTTATCTCTGTATTTTTTCCTTACATTCCATAACTCATGTTGATTTTGTAGATCAAATTGCCTATATTAGATATGTAGGTGTCCAAAATAAAATTTCCAGGTAAGCAAAATCACTAAATTTTAAAAAAGAACGAAAAACATTGAAAAATTCAGAATAACAAATCTGAAAATTGAGGATGCATATTGTCGATGAGTAGATCGGAAGAGACAGGTAGAATAGAAGATTGAGAAGTAAAGAGATTGAAGAAAATAAGGAAAATGTGGAAAAAAATCAAAAAAGATGATTTATATGGTTCCTCACAATAATGTGTTGTGGGTATATAGATCATATGTATATTTTTTTTTCCGTTCTTTTTCCTTCTTTGTCTCTCTCTCTCTCCTCATCTTTTTTTCATAATTTATCTTTTCTTATATTATTTTGGATGGTATTTTTGTTGTTCGGTTAGTAATTTTAAGGGGCTGATAGGTATGACATTCAAATGGCCATTTGGTTTTGGTGATTTTTAATGGATTACTGTAGTTGTATATAATTTGTGTGAAATTGTTATTATTAATATTTAAACATAAACTGTATATCTTTGTGAATATTTTTTATGTTTGTGTAACTTGTTTATTTTCAATTAGTTTTCTTTGATTTTAACGTGTTTGTTGGTTACACAAGCAAAACAATTAATGAATTGAGCAATCAATTGTCTTTAGAACGGAGAAGTCTATTGTCGACTCAACAACACAGAAATGGAGGACATAAATTACAATTTGAATTACATAGTAACTAGATAGCCAGCATGATTACCCAAAATCAACATAGCAACGACAAGTATGTAAACACTAGGCTGTCCGACTGGAAAAGAAAAGGAAGATATTTATAAACATGGAAAGAGGGAATTCGAGCCAATTTGAACACGGACAAACTGTAATACGCAAATACCCAACCCAAACTCAACTTACAAGAAATTAAACTGGAGGTTAGGTCATATCGAAAAGCGAATCGAAGATAAGTTAGAAGCCTAGAACATTATTGAATGAATGAGAGCACTCTAATCCCTGTTGTTACGATTGGAGACCAGATGGATTTGTAACCGAATATTCAATGCAGGGTGGAAGTTGGATCTTTGGTGTTGGACGAAGGCGGTGAGGTGGTGGGCTGGAGGTGTTAGTGGTAGATAGATTTGGTTGGTGACTATGGTGGTGGTGATGACGAAACGAGATCGAGAGGAGCAAGGAAGTAGACGTATTAGACAAGGATTAAAAAGGGTATAATTGGAAGAAAGCAATGTTTAAAACCAAATGGACTCTAATATAAAGAATTAATATTTATACTTAATTAAGTATTATTGATAATTAACTAAAATACAGAAAAAGGGTATTAAATTAAGAAAGTGCAAAAGACCGGGGTTTTACAGTTTTATATTCTGACAATGCTTTGTTTTGTATTTTATTTTCTCAATGCTATTATTGCGATGTTGATTGTATGTAAAATTAGAACCTATAATATTTGGATTCACTATGAGAATGTCAAGCCAACTAGTTATACTCATAAAACTCATGAATGATGTTATGACTAATGCACTAGAACATGTACCTTCTTAAGAGAATTTGTGTTTTAGTATGAAGTGTGGCCTAGATAGAACAACGAAACAGTTAGAATTAATAACTGATGATGATGTTAAGTTGATGTTTGAGAGAAATCAGAAGTTTATGGTGATTGAAATGTATGTTGAGACTGGAGAGGCAGTTCTTGTAGCTATTGACGAATTGAAACATGTATTTTTAGAAATGAAGGCTACTTTGACATGAATATGGGACCTCCAAATAGTGATAGAGTTTTGGCGCATATTTTGGACATTTATAGAGCTTGGAATGTCCTGAAGTTAAAACACCATGTCGAGAATTTGATGATAACATAGTTACTACTAGTATTTATTTTGTTATGACGTTTAGACTGGATCCTTTTCTGATCACATTCTGCTTTGTAATTGTTTTTTTGAATAATGAAATTATTCGTGTTTAGAAAAAATAAAAAAATAAAGAAAAGGAAGGGATGGGTTTTATGGGATGATGATCATGAATTTTTAAACCCGAGGCAACTCATTATAGAGCTCCTACTCCTGAATATATATCAGGAGAGAATGGAGAGAGTCTATATGAGTAGGAGATGCAAGGCACAATTATATAGGCATGCTAGTTCTTCTACTGCACCTATGTAACCTATATTTGTTGATCTGGCAAGTGATCAAGAGGTTGAAACTGAAAAAGAGAAACCAAATGAGCTGAAACTGATACACAAACTGAGCCTCAAAATGAAACACCAACTGAACCTTAAATCCCAACCAGACTCCAATCCCTTCTCCAACAAATTTGCTTTCTCCTCCTCCAATTGCTTCTCCTACTGCAGTGACTTCTCCTCCTCCAACTTCGAACCCTATTCCGTCTAAAGATGCATACATTCCTGGTCCAATTAATTGAGGAAGATGAAAATCAGGGGAATTTGTATGATGAGGTGCTTCAAGACTTTAATCTTGATGATTTTCTTGAAAGATATTTCTCATCTCAACTTAACACAAACGATGTAAATACTTCTAATCCTAATATCTCCATTGAGTTGCTTGTTGAGGATAGGGATGAGATCAGAACTGAGTTGCATGCAAAGAGGGATAAAGGTAAGAAGAAGATGAGTGATGATGAGGTCTCTGATGCTGCCATTGATTGATATAGTTACATGTAGAGTTTGTTCAATACCTATTGGACCCCATATTGGGCATTTGATGCTTAGTTTTTTTAGTAGTTTTCGCCCTTTCTATGTGTTGGATTACTTGATCGCCTCTTGATTTGTATTGTGTTTGGAGTTTGATAAAATATTATCGTTCCAAAAAAATAAAATAAAAAGTTCAATGAACGCTGCGTATTCCGTATTTGAAAAGTCACTGGTTTGATTCTTTAAAATGGGTGATCTATCCTCAGTAAAGAGATATTAAAAAAAAATTCAATAAACTAGAAATGAGCTGGTTTCATACCTAAACAAAAATATCTAATTGAAACCAAATCAATGAACTAGTATACATGCTAACACAACATTATACAGAGTGCTAATTTTGCATATAACATAGCATGTCAAAGGAACCAAGTTTCCATGTTCTTACAAGTTCTCAATAATTAACAAGATAAAAGACATTGTTTAAATCCATAACTCAAAAAGTAAACAAACCTCACAAATTAAGCAAGAGTACGTTTTCATGAGTTGGGTCAGTTTATTAACTTCGTATGATTTATTAAGTTTGCCAAGAAATATAAAGTTGGAACTAAATTTATCATGATCATGAAACTAAATACTTGCATGTGGCAATTAGCATAAATTTAAGATTAAAGTTACCATTCCACCTTCGAATAATCGATCATATTGTCATTGTAAAGAGGTCTTGGGTCGAAGCTCTATAGCTTCTACAACAAGGCCACATTTCTTATCATGCATTCGCTCTATCTCCATCATGCGAGCCTCCACAAAATCATCATCTCCTTCATCGTTGTAGAATTCCCCCAACTCTATCTCCATCCACCCATCCTCTCTTAACACTGCACACCGACCAGCTTGCTGTCTTAGAGCGCTACGCCCTTGATGCAGGTAAAGAATGCTGGCTCTTTCTGCAGCTTCATCCTCTGACTCACTACCTGTCATCCTAACGACTCCTTTAACGGATTCAAGACCATGATTTATGTCTGCTAGTTTGTAAACCATATATGTTGTGTACGTAGTATTTGGTGACAACATGCGTGTATCAATCTTGCACTTAATATCCAGCCAATAAACTACTTTCAGCTGAGCCACCTCTGAGAATCTGCTGGGACACTCACAGAGTATGAGACTAGTGTACATGGTAAGATGAACCTGTTTTATCGAGACATGAAAAGGCGAAAGTGAACGAACCTTGAGCCAGCTTCATACTGAAAAGTCCATTTCCACTTCTTTGGATCCTCTCCCCATTCAATTATCAGCTCCCTGGCTCCGACCAGTAGACATTGTTTCCCGGTCCTTTCATCTTGGAAAAGGTTCTGCTCCAAATCATGTACATGTTTGCGAATCCTTCAGATTAATTTGAAAAAAAATGATTCTGAAAATAATACACCTACATATGCTATCTTCTCTATATCAGTTTTCTTCTCATCTTACTCTACCTTTAAGTTGGTTATTTGCAAAAGTTATTTTTTGCTTATGCTACAAAGAAGCAATAAGCAGTTGCAAACACCAATTAAGTGAATGATTGAAACACATAATACGCAACGTATGCACAGATCTGACTAGCATATGTAAATCACGGTTAGATTAATTCTATGTATTAGAGGAAATAGATATTAGATATACCGGTTTTAAGTCGCTAAGGAGTACACTAGAGGTAAAGGATTCCTTTGGTCGAAACTCAATGCCTTCAACAATAAGACCGGACTTCCTATCGACACGCTCTTTCTCCAACAAGCTTGCTTCTACCTCACCGTCGTCTCCTTGGTCATTATAAAAGTCACCCAACTCTATTTCCATCCAACCGTCCTCTCTCCTCACTGCAAGCCTGCCAGGTTGTCGTGGTCTTAATGGATTCGTAGGGTACACTTGTTGCAGGTGAAGAAGGAAGGCCCTTTTTGTAGCATCAGAACTTGTTTCTTGATTTACAAATCTGACAACGCCTCCAACTGATTCAAAACCATATACAGCCTCTTGAGCCGCTAATTTAAACACCAGATAAGCCCCGTAAATGGTTTCTCGTGATAGCATCCGTGTGTCTATCATGCATCTCACATCAAGCCACCAAACCTCTTTAGCCTGAGCCACCTCTGTGAATCTGATGAATCAACAACAATAAGTTATACCAATCTTAAGTTTCACAGTTAAAACAAACAAACCTTACCTAGATTCTTCATGAGAAATCCATTTCCACTTTCTTGGAGATTCTCCCCACTCAATTTTAAGCTCTCTGGCTCCAACCATAATACATTGCTTTCCATTCTCAATAAAAAAGCTCTGCAGCACCAATAAGAAATGTCACATTTTATCGGGATATATGGAATATATGACATTTGATCAGAATATAAGTAGTATATATATTGTCAATTGTTTACTACGCCTGATATTCACAATGTTAACCTTTAACTAACTTATATGCTTGGTAGTTAATTGGTACGTGTAAATTACAAAACAAGTTGCTCTCTGAGTGACAAACTGCCTTTTAAGAACCAAACAACGTCCATTTTAGGTACTCTGTTCTGGTTATTTGGCCAAAACAGAATTTGTTTACTTATTTGAATTTATGAGTGTTTTTGTTACCTGATTATCGTCCATTCCTGCAACGACTGGACTGGTGTTATATGTTTCAGAAACATCTGAATTATCAATGGACGAAGCACTGATGCTAAGCCATTCGAATTCAGTACTACTGCTTGGGATCCTTGAGTGGCTTGGAAAAATCATCTGCACACACAAATCATTATAATTCAGGATGGACTATGTATATGAAACCAATTGATTGAATGGTTTGTTAATTAACGGGATCCCTTAAGTACGCGCGGAGAGTAGTAAAACTCTCTAAACACGTACACATATTGTTCATATATTTCTAAAGAAAACTACAAATCGTGTTTGGTTACAAATTGAACCTGAATTTTCTGAATTCTAGTTGAGTTTTAGTGTACACAAAAACACAATTGAAATTGAGAATTTATACAACAAAATAATCTGCTTGTGTTTCTAGCACTATCAAGCTTACCTGATTATTATCTGTGGATTGAAGCTGATCATTTTCATCCATCTGATACTATCAAGCTCTGGTGCTTCTGGAAAAGATGTGTTTCCGTGTTTGAGCAGGGATATGACAAAGTTGAAAATGGAAGTGAAGACAGAGTTAATAATTGGTGAAAAACAAGCCAATGAGAAGCTACAAAAATCACAATCTAATAATTTAAACTTGACATGAGGATCCATGCACATGGATGGATGAAACACGACTAGAATTGAACAGGTCAAGAATGATAATTAACCACTTGAGCTGCTTAGATTAAATATTGAATTGCCACCCAATAATTCACTTTCAAGTTTTCAACTACCAGATACGGATTTAATCAAAACAGAATAGTACTGCACTACTGCGGCTACCTGCTAGTGCCAGTTTAAGAAATCAATTAACTCAGACAGTGACGAATTCAGGATTCAAATTAACGTGTAACTAATTAAAATAGTTAAAATTCAATTGAAAATTTATACTATTTATATCCAAAAACACTATACACCGTCGTCATAAATCTAACTTTTTACAAATTTAAAGTTTAAATATAATATAAATGTAAAATATTAGTAGTATGCATGATAAAATTTAAAATTTAAGTGAGGTTATTTAATAAAAAATATCATATATACTATGAAAATTGTAGGATCGGGTGTGGTTGGAGACACATCTAGTCCAAACTATGCCTCCGCCCCTCAACTTAAAAACAAGTTAATTTATTAATATAATATATATGTTTCAATGCTATAGATAGTATATGTAAATACAGAGTATTAATTAGAATATTGAATAATCCAGATTAGCTTATAAGTATTAATAGAGTTATATATCTCCAACTCATAATTATACTGTCACCATTGAAGAATCCATAATTAAATTCATAACTATAAGCAAATATAATCCCATTGTACTAATCGCCAATGAGGACCATGATTTCTCCGAGTCTGAGTACAAAATATATATTCAGTGAAAAGGATGTGTACCAACCCAACATCAACCAACCTATTAGCATATGCAATTGGACGGGATTGTTTTTTTTCTGAAACGGCTAAAGTAACTCAAATCCAAATTCGACCTCGCTAGCTCCAAAACACAAGCTATATCTCTACTACCACCACTAGTGAAACCATATATATTCACAACCTTCTCTTTCCCCAAAATCTTACAATGTTTCCCACTCTTTAAAGCTCAGCATCATGTTCAATTGGTCTTTCTTTGCATAACGTAGAGTATTGATCCTGCAAAAGGACCTCACAAGTGGCCGGGATATACTGATGATCCTCTTATTAATGCACCGGAAGGTGCCATCGGGATGTGACTAGATTAAGGGCGAGAGCAAACTTTGAGACTTAGATCTAGAGAGTCGAAGCTGTAAAATGTTTTCTTTTTTTAAATGGTTAAAATTTTATTAATAAGGGTCAAGAGCACAAGTGATGTTTTAGACCAAACAACTACAAAGGAAATAGATACATAACGTCCTAACCAAAAGGTAAGTTATCAACCTCGCCTAGACAATATACCAGAAACAATTACATTTAAAAATATTCCTAAGTTCAAAAGCTCCACACCAAAAGATACTCAAAAGCGTACATCTCGAAACAACTTATTGAGCAAATCCCTTCAATCTTTATCATAAAAAATTGCATCTCAACCTCACAAACAGTTACATGCTAGGATATAATCCACCGTCAAATCAAAACTAGGTACAATTGGGCAGTGTCTATTTTACCGATGTCCGCACTTTTGTGCCTGTTGATTTGGGGCGCACATCCATCAACCCTCACGATACTTAAACCGTTTTTTGTTTAGTATCTGAACATGTCCAAAACACATTATATATTCACTCCAGGCCCACTTTTAACCACGTTACTTCATCCTATGCCATCTTTTAGGTCACTTGACAATTAATTTAGACGTGGTCAAGGTCCGTTGAATCATGTGTGTAGTTTTTTGTAAGTTTATGTGAATCTAAAATTTTATGTAAAAAATTTAGAATGTGTCACTGTGTATGAATGTCTTGTGAAGATATATTTCTAACTGGAAGAAGAGAACAATCCCATATTCACAACCTTTTCATACAAGAACGAAGCAAGGTTATTGATGCACTGACAAGCAATCTTCAATATCCACTCTTCAACTGAATCATCAACAAGCTTCCCAATAATCCTGACGATAAACATTGCTATAAGAACCCGCAAACCCCTGCATTCAAAACAAGCTCATTAAAAGTGAACTAGTACTCATTACGACCGATAGAGAACGTTTCTTGAAAGATTTACTCACAAATATACTACTACTAAGCAATGTTTAGATAGCAGGGACAAGTACCATATCATATGCGACATTTGCGTAAACAACCAATACACCAATTGGCACAACCGCATAGCTACAACGTTCCTGAATCCATCAGGAGCTCCATTCTTTCCCTGCTCATTAGTGTTTGAGATTCCCTGTAGCAGCAGCTGTGTAGGAGCAAGTTGTGAGGCAGCAGGTCTTTTGTTCCTATTTCTGCTTTGCAGGTGAGAGGCATCTTGTGAAACAATTTTTCTGGTTAAATTTCGCATTTGTTGAACAGGCACAGTTGGAGAACATGACCCGACATGAGGTAGAAACGTGTGCACCACTCTGACCTCAATACCTTTGACAGGACACTGAGGTCTTTTGAACTAGAAAGCAAGAACAAGTTATGCGGTCATTCATAGTATACCGATATACAAGAAAATATTGGTAATACTAATGGTACACCTTGCTTTCTCAGAATTTAGAATTTAGAATTGTGTAACAATCTAAGTAGTATTATTCCTGAGGCAATCACAGGGACTGAAATAAATCGTAAAAGGCGTAGTACTCAGCTGTGATCTACATATGAGTACTGAAGAGCTACAATCTCTCTGAGGTATGGTGAGAACATGGTCCAGTTTATAAAAAAACCAAATAGTAAACCGGGAAAGCATAGCATACATGAGAAGCAAGTATACTAAAAGATGGCAGAGAAGCCAATAATTATTACCAAGTGAATTGCATTTTTCGCTGTGATGCCAGGACCCGCAAGAACACTCTCTATCAAAAATGCGTCATCAGATCGCTTGCTGTCCATGTTCGACTTGTCTGTCGGATACCCCATGGAAACTACAGGGTATAAAGCAAATTAAATACGGTTGTGGTGATTGTTGATGATGCGTTTATACAAACAAACACAGACTGAATGCCTCTCTTCCACCCGCATTGGATCTGGATCTTAATTTTCATGCATTAACGCACAACTAAATATGCAAAAGGGTACCCTGGAGTGGCTGCCCTCTCTAAGGTAATGTTCTTATGAAGGATCATCAAATATGCAGCAACATTGCAGATATGTTTACTAAATCTTTGGACCTCAGTTTGGTATTTCAAACCCAAGTTAAATGTTCAGAATATCCACGTTCACCTTGAGGGGGTCGGAAGGATCATCAAATATGCAGCAAGTTGAAGGTGAAAAGAAGAAAATATAACACCATTGAGCAGCAGAAGGTAAAGAGACGCAGTTGCATTTCCAACTTATTAAGTTTTATTTCTAGTTAAAACACGACTTGCATGTACCACGTGTTTTATAAGTTGTACCTTACAAGTTAGAACAATTATTTAAACAAGTTGATTCCCTCCACCTTCCTTACTTGTGCATTCATACAATTTTCTCAGTAAATTTCAAAACATAACTAGTAGAGTTATTTCATCTCTTCTATATCGGTTATATAAAAATATTTGTTTCTTGGTAGTTCTAAAACTTGTATGGTGCAGACTATGAAAGAGACCAAGGAAATAAAAATGTTAGGGAAAATTAAAATTGGGATGGACGAGTGTAATTTTATTTTCAACTGTGCACACAAAGGAACTAAATCAGACAGATAGACCAATTTTTGAAGAATTCATAGGAATAACTAGATTACACACACATACATACTATTCACTTTTACAATTCGAACGTCCGTTACAGTAGTCTATTTTCATTTCTGTATCATTTTAGGAATAATTATACTCCACTAACTTAAAAGAATCAAGCAAACTAGTAATAAAGTTATAATCCCCCCATGTACTTTATTATATTATACTTCCTAATTTCTACGCGCATATGCAAATTGATTAGTTATCAAGCCTCATCTAGCAAACGGAAAAAAGTTGTTTTTTAAATAATGAGAAAGAATATTTATTTATTATTTTTAATTTTAATCATGAATTAATATTAAACACGAATTAACAAATTTCACGATATAATTGATATTTCGGAAGGAGAATATACTTGATATATATGAAACAGAGCTGGGTTGGACAACACCAGAATCAGGCCGTACGTCATACATACGGGGATCCATATTAGTCCTAACCTGAACAGAATAGATCCAATGGAGTTATTAGACTTGATTGATTGTGATTATAAGATGAATGAGAGAATATTCCGATCCAGTTACATTCACAAAAATTTAACTAGAATTGAGATAACTCGATTTCATTTGTTAATCCAAACAGTCTATATATGTTCAAGCATAATGTAACAAACTGAAACTTGTTAATTACCTTAAACGCGACAAGCATTTTGGTACCATTTGACAATTTAATGGTGCAACGAGCTGGAGACTTCCCCAATTCAACTGTGCACAGAAACAAAACAATAACAAGGGACAAAGTAGTCAAAAGCGTATCGAAACAAAATAAACTGAAGAAGATCGATCGAACGAAGCTTACGTTGAAAATCTAGCTGTTCCGGTTCAACAGTGAGGAGATCATGATCCCCAGATGGAACTATGATTTGTTCCATTGCTTGTTTGCAAGAACAATGAATTTTAACAGTTTCTAATCTTGACGATATAGTTAGTATACTATGCTATGAAGGTTAATTAACAAAATGACCACATGTATGAGACTATGAGAGCAAGCTACTTAGCAGACAAGTTGTCCAAGTCAATCTGAGTATAAAAGTCTTTATTTAGTATGTAGGTGATTCAATCTCCGTGTTGTCAAGGCAAGGATGATGACAGGACTAACTGCTACTTGATCAATCAATCTTATTTAAAACCAATTGCTTTGTTGCCAGTCTTGACAACCATGACTTACAAGAAATGAAAGAGTTACCATTTCAAAATAGTGAAATTTTGAGCTCCAAACAGGAGTTTGTGAAGCTTCTATATGGAGCAATATGTTTCTTCTTAAAGAAAAATAAAACTAGATTGGAGTTGGTGGTGGTCGAAGGCAGTGGCAGGGCGGATTTGAAAGTGGAGTGGGCCGGACTTATAACTCACACTGTAATTTTGTATAGTCGGGTTAGGACGGGCCGGAATAATTCTTTTACACCAAATTCACAATTCATCGTACATATTTAAATATGAATATTCAAGTAAACTAAATTGAAAGAAATGACCACATCATGATAAGAGGTGAATTTCATTTAGTACTCCTCTTAAATACTCTTATTTTATTTATCAACTCAACTTAAATTTATAGGTACCTTATATAATTTTCACAATATAATTATAATTTTCATAATATAAGTAGTTTCTTGACTTAATTGCAAACTCAAAAATAATTTTTAGAACAAATTGAAATTTAAAAAAAAATTGGAGGAAGGACAATAGAGCTCCACAGGAGATGGTCGGAGCTGTGTAAACAACTCTGATGGAGCTATGTACAACTCCAATCAAAGTTGTTATTTAACAGCTCCAGCAGGAGCATCTCCGGTTAGAGTTGTAAATTACAATTTCAATCGGAGCTAAAACTGTCACGGTCCAAAATTAAAATACTTTAGCGCGACTAGCCGTCTATCGTGAGATTGACTCACATCAAGACAAAGCCTCAATATAGTTTACAAAATAGTTTGAAAAAGTTGATTGGATGTGCAGCCGGTCCCCAGAAAAAGGTAAATGCACGCGAGTGTTCCGTGCTCTCGTGGCTGAGATGGTGTATCATCTTTGGGGGCCCCCGGAATGAGGCAATTTTTGCTCAACAAATGTTGATAGCATAGTCCGGTTGATGGTACATGCGATTAGGTGGCAATGCAGATCCAGTACACTAGGCGAATTTATCCACCAAGTCTAAGTGTTTAGATTGTTCATTTGTTATAATTTGTTGTTTCCTTCATGTAGATTATGGTGTTGGGCTTGGACACTTTTGATCAACACTTAATTGCACGTACATTGTTTTTGAGAATTAATAAAACAAGTTATCTCGTTCCAAAAAAATAATATTATATAAATATATATTTTGCTTAAAAATGTTGACCTTTATTTTAACATATGTTAATTTTTTTTTACATAGGCATAAATGGTTTCAGTTTTACACAATGTTCTGAACATGAACATGTAACAAGTTAACACCTACAAACACTAGTTGGTCAAATAACAAATTTTGAAAATTTGGAACCTTTGAGAATGACTAGAAGTATTGGTTTCCTTGCCCTATAATCTACGAGTCAATAATAGCGCAGGCATAGGCGAAGGAATCGTGTAGTATTGGTAAAAACTTGTTCCCCAAGTCCTATTTTTAAGGAACAAATGAAATACATTTTCCAACAACTCCCTTTAACGCACATTTCCATAACAAAAAACATAAATCGCAAGCTGTTACTGCATTTATTCGATTACTGTGCGAATTTAAAAATGAAAAATCCTTTCTTAAATGTGTAGAAACTTAATTATTAACATAATAATACACAGAAACAGAATATATATATATATCGACTAGTAGGGTTTTATTATTTGGTGCTGCCGCTAGTGGAGAAGTACAATGAGCGGCTACAATTTTTACCGGAGAATTTCGAGTGCATATTACAGACACCCTCGTCTCAACAAATTGCTTATTCTCACTACTGTCAGGTATTTTTTTTCAGTTTTATGTGGTTATGTTCATTTTGTAGATCTCTATCCTTTGTGTACATGTAGTAGTGTTTAGTATTATCATCATGCATGTGTCATGTGTTCAATTGTGGATCCATTTTCTGTTTTCAATTTTCATATTGATTATTTATGTACTCCCTCCATCGTCGGGAAAATTTTGAGTTTTAAATATGCATTATGAAAAATTAAAGGATCTAAAATGAGGTGTTATTTTGATGCGAAAATGTACATCTTGTATGTAAAGTTGAGATTCTTCATAATTTGTTGTATGCTAATAGTATATTGGTATATACTAGAATTGAATTTTCTGAATTCGAATTTTTTGTGTGATTTTTTACACAAGAATGCAATTGAAATGAACTTGAATTTTATGTCAAATAATGTAGCAATGAAAGATTAAAGATGTAGGAAAATTGTAGTTTTAATGTAAAAATATATAATTTATAAGTAAATATTAGTTTATACTTATATGGGAGTATCTCGTATAGTTTTGGTTGCAAGAAATTATAATTTTAATTGCAAAACAAATTATTTGTGATTGTATATAAAGATTATATTACCTATAATTTGTCTATTGTGGGATGATTTGTTGATTTTATTTGTCATTCAACCTTCAAAGTGTTTGTGTTAGTTGTTGTTTTGCAAATACAACCTAAAAGTAGATGATTTTATAATCTGGCAAAGGTACTTTTACAATAATGCTCAAATCAGAAACTTTTAGGAAAATATTCTGATGAAATAACCATAAAATATTTAATACCATATCATGAAATTGTTATTGCAGTGGTGGAGGGCTGCTTGCTTTCTCAGAAGACAGTCCACTCAGGACTGCATTTGCTGATGCCGGTCATGCTGATATTAAGAGGAAGAAAGTGGTTGTCCTTGGAACCGGTTGGGCTGCAACGAGCTTTCTCAAGAATTTGAAAGATCCCTCCTACGACGTTGAGATTGTGTCGCCAAGAAACTACTTTGCGTTCACTCCGCTCCTTCCCAGTGTCACCAGTGGCACAGTTGAAGCACGCAGCATTGTTGAGCCTATCCGTAATATTGTCAGAAAGGTACCTACCTAAACACAACCTGATCATCACTCATAGAAATTAAAATAAATATGCCATTACTGTCATATAAAGAAATCTGCACAAATAGTCTCAGCAGATATTTCTAAATAGACTACAGAAGAAGAACTAGCTAATCTGCAACTTGTTAGCTACTATTTTTGAAGTTGAACCCGGTTATACAACTTACAGATAAACGATTACTCCATTTATACTCTTGCTGTTAGGAGCATTACTCATATTTCTTACAGCTACTTTAAAAGTTTCGTTGTTTTCAAAATTACACCGTCTGTGGAGTGTAGACACAAGTCCTGTTCGACTTTATGTGTGAGATCATGTGTGTTCACTTCAAATTCTCAATCGTCTTACCAAGAAATCTAATTGGCATAATGCGCAAAGTTGATGTGCGGCTCTGATATGTTATACTTGTTTTTGGTGGTGGCAGAAAAAGTTTGATGTTCAATTTAAGGAGGCAGAGTGCTACAAGATTGATACTGTAAACAAGAAAGTACACTGCCGATCTACACAACAGGGCAGCTCAGGGGGGGCAGAAGAATTCACTGTTGATTATGATTATCTGGTGGTGGGCATGGGTGCTCGGGTTAATACCTTCAATACCCCGGGTGTTGTTGAGCATGCTCATTTCCTCAAGGTAATATTATTAATTAGCTATGTATAATGTCGTGAAGCTAGATAAAATGTTACGTAAGAAACGAACACTTGCAAAAAAAATTAATCAATGCTTGTGTAGGAAGTAGAGGATGCACAAAGAATTCGTAGGTCGGTGGTTGACTGTTTTGAGAAAGCAAGCCTTCCAAGCATAAGTGAAGAAGAGAGGAAGAGGATTCTTCATTTTGTCGTTGTGGGTGGAGGTCCAGCTGGAGTTGAGTTTGCGGCTGAGCTTCATGACTATGTGACCGAGGACTTGTCTAAACTCTATCCTGCTCTCAAGGAACATGCCAAAATCACACTTGTTGAGGCCACTGATCACATATTGAATATGTTTGACAAAAGAATTACTGGTTTTGCTGAAGACAAGTTTAAGAGGGACGGTATTGACTTGAAAGTTGGTTCTATGGTTACTAAAGTATCAACAAACGAAATTACTACCAAAGAGAGAGCTACAGGAGACATTGTATCGATACCTTATGGAATGGTTGTTTGGTCAACTGGAATTGGAACTCGCCCTGTTGTAACTGACTTCATGAAACAAATCGGCCAGGTCTATTTCTTCCCTTCCCCTGCAAATACTGCATTTTTGTAAATACCACTGTTTAACAAAAGGAGACTAAACTATGTTGCTTCTGTGGCCTATAGGCGAACAGAAGAGTATTGTCTACAGATGAATGGTTGAGGGTGGAAGGATGCGACAGCATCTATGCTCTTGGTGATTGTGCCACTGTCAATCAACGCAGAGTCATGGTACAGATATGCGTCCATTCTACAACATCAAACCAGTAATTGCTAATAACATTAGATGATTTCACCTTATCATGATTATTTGTTGTTACTAACAGGAAGATATTTCAGTGATATTCGAAAAGGCAGACACAGCCAAAACTGGGCGTCTAAAAGTGGAAGATTTTAACACAATCATTGATGACATATGTGAAAGGTATCCACAGGTGAAAATTTATTTGAAAAAGAATAAACTTAAGAACTTTGTTCAACTTCTCAAGACCTCGGATGGAGATCAAGAGTTGGATATTGAGAAATTTAAGTCAGCACTTGGTGCAGTTGATGCACAGATGAAGAATCTGCCTGCAACAGCACAGGTACTACAGTCATTAGATAAACATTCTGTGATAATATAGTATAGTTATGTCAGAGATGAGAAATTTACATTACTGCCACTGGCATCTGTTAAATATTTCAGGTTGCTGCTCAGCAAGGTGCTTATCTGGCCGATTGTTTCAATAGGATGGAGATCTGTGAGAAATATCCTGAAGGTCCCATGAGGTTTAGAGGAACTGGAAAGCATCGTTTCCGTCCCTTCAGGTAAAGTATTAACTATAAAAGTACCAAGCATATGTCTCTATGTATGGCTTCTCACAAGAAGATATTTAACTGCCTTTACCGTATCAAGTTAATTTATCATCTTTCAACTAGTTTTCTTCCACATAGCTACAGCGTCATGGCCATTCTGCTGTTTCTTGTATGGATACAGGTACAGACACTTGGGCCAATTTGCTCCATTGGGTGGAGAACAGACTGCAGCTGAGCTACCTGGTGACTGGGTCTCCATAGGTCACAGCACCCAGTGGCTCTGGTACTCTGTCTATGCCAGGTAAAAACTTCATAACATCATACATATACACTAAAAGTAAGTCTATATTTAGATTCTAATATTTCTGTTCTGTAAATTGCAGCAAGCTAGTGAGCTGGCGCACAAGAATGTTGGTGATAGGAGACTGGAGTAGGCGCTCAGTTTTCGGAAGGGACTCCAGTAGAATCTGAAATCAGCTAATTACAGAAGCAGCAAGCAATTATCATCAGACCATTTACATACTATATATGCTACAATTTTCTTGCCCGAATTCAAGAATCTAATATTCATTGGAGATCACTTAGACATAGGAAGTTTTGATATAGGTTATCACGGGCAGTTATGCTACTATATTTATTACAGGTACTGGCATTTGCGTACTACTTGTTTCAAGCTCGTAGACAAGCTTAATCTAAGCCCTCAACAATCTTTTATTATGAAGTTACGGAAAAAAAGACATAAAGAACAAATCTATTGTTACGTAAACCACTGCCTTTGTATATTTCATGTGGTATCACAGTTACAAAAGTACATCTATATGCCCATATAACACATGCCTTTTGAAGTTCACTACTCACGTTACTTGTGGCTGTTACAGCAGATATACTAGGAGCATCACCACCCAATTCTCACTCTGTTGTTAGTACTTGCTTCTGATATAGCACTTGCAGTTAAATACGCATCCTGGTTTACATAATGAGGTAGCAAGCATCTCATTTTCCTGTCAATTCCCCCCTGGAAAGTAATACGCACTGTTGCCTGGAACCTGATACTGCATCATATAGAATCACAGAGATCCCTATCTAAACAGATTGCCGCTGCAGCCATTTTGGCACCTCTTGAAAATATTTGAGCTTCTCTAAGAATCCATCCTACAAAAAAAAGAAAATGAAAATTCGAGTATTAATCATGAAATTTATAATCTGTAGAGACAATATAACTAAAAGGAAAAACGCGCGCACACACACAAAACCAATGGTACAGCTTGAATCTTCATTCGAAGAAGTGTATTTTACAAAAAGAACAATAATAAACATAACATACACCCTCCATTAAGATCTATCTTCAATGTTTCCTTTCTGTTTGCAAACCTCATTCTCATACCTGAAATGGAAAATACATCTCCGACTCTATAACTTATCTCTCCTACTTTATTTATTCTATATCATATCGTATTCAACCTTTTTTATAATTTAATTCCACCCTATTTTTTCTGGATTATTTTAAATTATTATTATATAGTTTATTCTTAATATTCATCAGCTCAACGGGAAGTTGAGATCAGGACGGAGGGAGAATTTAACAAAATAGACATATGAACTAGTAGGATAATAATAATGCTTACCAGGGTAACAACCTGAAATAAAGCATTGTGATCAATTTGCAACACCTAGAATCGCCTGAATGGGCTTAGAACGGCTAAAAGAATATCTTAAACCATAACCTTGAACAAATTATCGGTTCCCAGACTGTAAGTCTCTTGGAAAATGAGAATTGGGAAAGCATTGATTCATCTCACTGGAAAATTTCAGAGCCAAGTCTTTCTTTCCCGTCCTTTTTAAGCTGTAAATTATTGCTCTGTAGATATGTATGTCTGGTTGGATCCCCATGCATTTCATCTTACCAAAAACTTCCAAGGCACCCTTAATGTTTCCTGATCTGCCTAAGCACTCAATCAAATCTTTGAAACTCCATAAATCTGGTTGAATTCCCTGGTCAGTCATCTTTCTGAAATATACTAGACACAAGTTTAACCGGCCCATCTTCCTCAAGCTGTTCAACATGGTATTATAAGTAAATATGTCCGGAACAAGACCTACACTTTCAATATATGCAAATTCCTGTAAAATTTCATCCATTCGTCCAAGCTTGCCCAAAATTGCCAATATGGTATTACATGTCACCAGGTCCGGCCTACATTTCAAAATTTTCATATGCTGATATATCAACAGGGATTTTTCAACCTGCCCGGACTTGCCAAAGGCAAAAATGATTCTGTTCAAAACTAATTCATTTCTGGTGAAGTGTATCTCAGAGACTTCAGTGATAAACGTCAACAAGATTGCAGCATCATTTTGGCTCGAAAAAGCTCGTGCAAGTATATGATATGGCATCAGCTCAATATAGTGACAAGAAAGCAGAAGATCCTTGAAAATTTCTAGGAGCGGGTATATATCATTCCTTGCTGCTGCAGCTTCAAGAAGGCAATTATATGAAGCAGTGCTGAGGATGATGTTTCTATCCCGTAGAGCATTGAGTATGTTAGTAGCAGGCAAAGTATTTCCAGCAGCACAGAGCTTTTTAATGTAATGCAGACAGACTTCTTCTCGAGCTATAGAAGGATCTTCCATAGCAGCTACGAACTCGTTCAGAATTTCGTAAAAGGCCTCGTGGGTTGAAACTTGCACAGATAAATATTTCCAGTCTCCAAACAAGCTTCTCACAACACCACCCAAACAGTTTTGAGATACTCTAGTAGGGATGCATTTAACATACCTCTGTTCAGAGATGTACACGTATTTGTAAGGCTTCTTCAATAAAATAAAACAAATAAGATAAATAGTTAACTAATTCCATGAACACCACAACGCATCATATTAGTAGACATTCAACAAAAGCTCCTGAAGCATCAAATTTGTAACTTGGTAAAGCAGTGGCTAAAGTTAGTAGCTTTTCACATCCCATATGATATATCGTTGAAATCGAAGCAGAAGCATAAATAATGAGCTACCAAAACATAAGGCTCGCCGTCTAAAAATCCAATGGGCATGATAATTTCTCAATTTATGCTGAAACAGGCTGAACAGTAACATAACTGGGAAGATGAAAATTGAAATGCGGGACTTACGGTGCAACGGTAGTTTCGGGAGAAACATCGGGTTCCTGTTACACAGAGCGGCAAAGTGAATTTGAGTGAATTCGAATGAAGACAATGACGATAGTTGAAGATGTAATACAGTTTCGCCTTGTGTCTCGAAACAATTACAATCTGCATTTGTGAATTGTGATGGAACTGCAAATTTAATACAGTTCCTGCTTGTATCTCGAAGCAATTGGCATCGGCATTTGCAATGGTGGAACTGCAAATTTAGGGTTTAGCTGGAATTTGGGGGTTTTGGAGTTTGGACTCTCAGACTCTGTATCTAAGGCTTTCTATTTTTAATCTTTTATTTCTAGATCGTATCACTACATGCGACGATCAATCTTCCATCTTTTTTTATGAAAGTCCATTCTAGTGATGTGTTCTATTTTCCCATAGTTCGGATAAAAGATTAACTTTAAGTAAATTTAAATCTCTTATCACTTCATCAATAATTATTAGTACTTCTTGATCGTTATAAAGTAGTTCGATTATGTAGTTTCTTCATATTCTACTCTATTAGTTTATGTAATGCTCTTGCTCGTAGCATAAGATTTGTCATCATGACGTACTTGTGCATTGCTGTCAATGAAGGGAACTTATTTGAAAGAGTGAATATTATTTAAATAAAATATAATTAATAAAGAAAAATTGATGGTGAAATAACAATAAAACAACTTTGATAGAATTTTAGTGTTTCAACCATTTTGACATTAAGGGAGCATTGGGCCTCAAGACATCAACGCACATAGGTGGATGTTAAAATGGTATTAATAGGGAGCCTACCGCAAACCCGTGATGGTTGTCGTTCGTAGGCCTACAAACCAGTCGAGACGAGCTATGGCCGAACTTGACTTGTTTATAAATTATATACAAAAGCTCGAGCTCGAGCTCGAACTTTTTTTTCTCTAGCTCGAGCTCGAGATATTTTGCTTAGTTTGAGCTCGGCTCGTGAACTTGTTTTTTCCAAACCGAAAGTTTAAAGCTCGTGAGCTCAAAAATTTAAAAAACTCGAACAAAACTCGGCTCGAAAGCTTGATAATTCTAAAAACGATCATGTTTTAAAGCTCAATTATTTATGTTTTAAACGGCTAAAGAATGACTCAAACTCCCGGCCTATTGATTGGAGGTGAAACATCTTACCAACTGAGCTGCACTTCGTTGTCTTCTAAAGCTCAAATTAAAGCATACAAAATATGATAAATAATGACATTCATGTTATATTAATAAAATCAATGTCTCAGTAACTAAAATTATCACAAAATTCATCCAACGGGCAAATACATAAGATCATACAACATAGCATTGCATTGCATTGCTAAAGATATGGACATGAAACTATTCATGGACCATCACTTTTTCTACATTCTTTCTAAACAACCTTATTACAAATATTGTTTTAAACAACTAGTTCAATAATCAATAAATAAAGCATGATTCAATATAAGTGTTCACCTTACTTCAAGTAAATCACCATGCGATCATGTCTGACTTGGTGATGAATTTATTTAGGAATAAGAATCTCCAAAGGTTCTTCAGCTTTCTTAATTAATAAAAAGAACAAAGGTAAATAAACAATGGACAAAAATTCATATACAATCATATAATGTAATAAAAAATTTCACTTACCGTCCTTGATTGTGCTTTGACTCTATGTAGGTGACGAACCCAATCTCCTCCACACATTAGCATTTCCATTGTGTCATGAACTAATGAAGCACGATATAGGTCAATAACTCTACTTCTAGCACGAAAAGTAGACTTTAATGCTATTGCAATTGATGGTATAGCTAAAATATCACATGCCATTCTTGACAAAATCTTGTACTTGCCCCTACTTTCTTTCCACCAACCCAAACATCAAAATATGTCGACCTGTCATTGGATCAGTGCTCACCATCTTCCAAGTACGCTTCCAACTCTGATTTTTCAGGGGGCTCATTTTCAACGAACTTCACATAACTATCAAATCTTGACCACCTAATGACTCAGGTACAACACTTTGCGGCCCATTGCCACTTGAAGTTTCATGTGAACTAATAGATAGGGAATCAGATGAACAATTTTGATTTGCATTACACTCATGAAAAAGATCATACGACATGCTCTTAACCTTGAAAATATTAGCTTTGGCTTTCAGCTTCAGGATAAAAATATTGAATGAAAATTCAACTAGCCTCATTTTGCACCTAGGATCCAAAACATAAGCTATATACATCAACATGTTACACTCGCCCCAATACTTATCATACTTGAATTTCATCTTCCCAACCATAACCCTAACAAATTTGTTTAAATCCTTTACTCCCTCATCTAGAACCTCTTTCACCATCCAAACAATATGAAGAAATTTGTTTGATATTGGATAGTCTGGATCCAAAAGTCATTTGTGTTGCCTCATAAAATACTTCAAGAATTTTTGTGACTTGTTGTATGACGAATAATTTTTGTGACTCGGTTCAATTTCTTGATAAACTTTCATCGCTTCCCTAACTGGATAGGCAGCCATCAACATATCATATGTAGAATTCCAACGGGTAGCACAATCAAGAAACAATTTTCTAGAACCAAGTCCCTTTTGATGTACAATACCACCCAATTCCAAAAGATGGCTCTCTAATACAATTAAAATCTAACACATTGTTTCACATTATGAATAATACCAGTAATTTATGACAGTCCATATTGCACAATTAATTTCAATATGTGTGCACAACACCTCACATGAAATAATGCACCCCTACGGGTAACTTAGCAAATGATTATTATCCTAATAGCCACATCATTGCTTCCATCACCATCAACAAAAATATTGAACACCTTATAATTCTCTAAGTCCCAATCCAGTATACATTTATTCAAAATACTAGAAATTTCAATAAATACAGTTCAAAATAAAAATACATATGTAAATAGAAGCATTTATGCACCATATATAAATCAATTTTTCTAACAAATCGTATACAACACTATACACATGATATGAAAAAATACCCATAGGAAACCAAAGTTTAGGGCGAGGAAATTGTAAAATTTAAGTGGGATGATAGCTCGGGAACTTTAATTGGTCCATCAACACATGCTTTTTCTGATGAACCACCAAACCTAAGATCAAATTAAAAACTCTTAACAACACATCTTCTTCTTCTTCTTTCTTTTGTAATTTTTCAACCAATTGCATCAAATATACTTCATATATCTTAGTTCTCCCAAAATTGTGACTTTAATCTGATAGCGGACCATAAATCCTTTCATGTTTCACATTGTATTTTTACTAAACATTTTCCACAATAGTCTGTGAAACAACCTTAACACCTTCATTGTTGATTCATATTGGCTTCCCATACATAACTTCAAAATCATGATTGACAATACATATTTGCTGCCAACATCCACATTAGCCTTTGAGAGTAAATCCTTGACATATGTGGTGTGACATAACATCAAAATTACGTTTAAAAACAATCCATGATTCATTTACAGCCTACAATCAAACATATAGACAACTATCTTAGACCTTTTTTTCTAAGCATTGTCAATTGTACTTTATAAAAAAACACAAAACCTATATGCATCACATGAATGAGAAATGATAATTTAAAATTCGCATATGTTGTTTAAGAGCCATATTTGATTTCCAAAAGAAAAAAAAAATCCTACAAAAAATGTGTGGTACTGCAACTCTTAACATGTGGAGAGATTTATATGTAATACTGAAACTTTTTAGTCTGGTTCATATAAATCTCTGATCATACAACATTCTAGACTACATATTTTCATAATAATTTCAAGAATATCATTTTCTTGATAAATCCATCGGGGACGATACTTCAAGAATGAATCATCGCATCATCAACTCATGGACTTCTCTTTGAGTGATATGCTAGAATTGCGGTACCAGCACATGTACTTTCTCGCACACTTTATCCCCACTCGTATGCGAACTGGAAGGCTTCCTAGTTGGTCATGTATTCTAGATTGATCTAGAGCAAATTAACTCTGAAATTTTCATTGATTCCCAAAAAAAAATGTGCATTCAGTTAATATGAGTAGCGTTATCAATTATTTAAACCTCTTTATACTTGACTTGAAATTATAGAGCGTTACAAACTATTTACAGCTTAGCGGTTTTTTTTAGAAGCTTTGTCATTAATCATAGAAAGTTTATAACTAATACATTCTTCTTAGAGTTGTTTGTTTTGTATTGGTACCTGCCTTGATCATTGGGTCATGTTTGCGAGAATTTGGCATTTTTTATTCGTTTAGGAGCTTCAACGAATTAAAATTATATGAAAAAAAGAAAAGAATGAGAATAAATAAAAGAAAAATAAATAAAATATCAAACAAGTATAAACTAAAAGAATAAGAAAAAATAAGCTTCATTTGGTTCGATGGAAAATAAGAAAAAAATAAAATGAATCAGGGAAAATAATATTTTTTAGGAAAAAGTTTAGGGAAAAATAACTTTCCTTGTCTTTTAAAGAGGTATATATATAATATTATAAATATATTTTAAATATTTTTCAGAATTTTCAAATGCATACCAGAAGATGAAGAACAATATTTTCCCTATCTTTTTTTTTTCTTTTTCCTCAAACCAAATGAAGACTAAATAGAAGATGAAAAAAAATTGAAAAAATAAAATACAAAATAGGTGTTGGGCAATAGAGTTGAAGCTGTACTCAAATCACCATTTCATTTAAGAAACACCTTAGCTTATTTTTTTAAGATAAAAAAATAAATAAATAGTGCCATACAACATTTTATGTTATACTCCCTCCAATCATTTACATGTTTATCACTTGACATTGATAGGTTAACTGAAATCAATTTTGACTGTAAATAATTTTGAATATTAATATAAATATTTTAACAACATTAAATAATTTTAATTTCAAATCTATAATATTTGTAATATAATTCTATTGACTATTAAATCATTATATTTTAAAAGTAATATGTAGTCAAAATTAATTATATTTGATTGTATAATAGTAAATTGGAAAGTTTGTTAAATAATAAAGGGAGTACTTTCTAGTTTTTTACCAGTTTAGTTTATTTGTGCTTGCCAATACTTTCACTTGTTCTAGAACTTTATAGAATGGATGTACTCAAATCACTTTCTTTTTCTTTAATTAATACCTTGACTTAATTTTTGAAGATTTAAGAAATAAATAAAGTTTTACAAACTATTTATATTTTCCTTCCTTATTTTTCCAGAAAGGCTCAAAGATCTAATTTACAACCGTTAGATCATCACAAGGCTTCACTATATAAGAAACAATGATGCCTTAGGAAATTCAACCGAAACACATGTAAGTATTACTATTGTCCAAACCTCGTCTCATCTTCTATAGATTCAAAATGGTAAAGTTGTTCTTTTTGTTCTTGTTCATCAACATATTAAATTATCTTATCGTCAGTAACTGGTTATGGATTTACATATCAGGTGATTGTTTATGAGTTTATTAATCTTGGGCTTTGCTAGATCCCGATTGTAACTAATTCTAGGATGGTTATGAATGAGGTAAGGTAGAGTTTGGTTCCAGCCAATCTCAATTTACGATCCATGTTTTTATCATTCTAGATTCATGGTTATGTTCCTTAGATTTTGGGTGATGTTTAATATTGACAGGATTGTACATCAAGAGTCCCAATCGCCAAGAGACAGCGGCGGGTTTTTGATGATTTGTAACATACTAAATCTGAAGTTTTAGCTTTTGAGGAGACCTTTGCCATGATGGGTGCGCTCACTTGGCAGGTCTGGTACTTGATAAGGTAGTGATTATGTTAGATTAGTTGAGGAAGGTATGACTTCCTTTGTAAAAGATATAGCATAGGGTGTGTGACTTGCTTTGTGAAGAGACAAAGATGTAGGTGTAGGACTGACCTTTGCCATGATGGGTGTGCTCACCTGGCAGGTCTGTAAATTTTTTTGTTTTTTTTTTTTTTGGTTGAGGGAGATGGTACGGAAAATTCTCTGGCTCTCTCTCGCCTTTGTGTTGTGTTTTTTTTGGTTGAGGGAGATGGTACGGGGAATTCTCTGGCTCTCTCTCCTTTGTGTTGTGTTTTTTTTGAGGGAGATGGTACGGGGAATTCCCGGCTCTCTCTCTCTGTTTCTCTCTCTCACACACTCATTTGTGTTGTATTTTTTTGGTTGAGGGAGATGATACGGGTAATTCCCCAGCTCTCTCTCTCTCCCCCTCACTTTTGAACGGTTAGATAGCACAACGAATGGCCCCTTTGTGGGTCATTTCTCTTTTTCAATGGTACATAATGGTTAGGGCCTAATTGTCATAGCATTTAAATCGCTCAATTTGGCTCGATGAATAGTGATTTGGCCTAAAATACACTTCAAATATTCCATTCAATTCCATTCCAAACACAATTTCACCAAAATCTCATCCAAATGATCATTTGAGTGTCATGTCAATCAGCCCCTCGGATACATACATGTCCACCAACTTAGTATACACATGTTGTGGTAAAAGAGCTAGCAATCGAAGCCAATTACTACATCCAAACGTCTTATAGCAGTGAAATCAAATCATTGAGCATTATGATAATCATCATCTCGAAGGTATCACTTGTCAATCCAACTTATTTATGCTTGTATTCTTCCATGGGCTGGCTATTTCACATAAGATCAATACCTTTGTGTGTTTACAAAATATTCGAGCAACCAATTGATCTACGTCTTGCTGGCATACATGTTGAATTTCATGGATATATGGAATTGCTTTAAACATTACCATAAACTGGTTGTTGTGCTGATATGCACATGCTAGTCGATTTTACTTATATCTGAATGGAATTAGAACATGATATATACTGTATATTTTTATTTGCAATCAGCTACTTGAATACAACATATCATACATTGTTGATGACATAAATTGATTGGGCAATACACAAAAATAAATTTCATAAAGGGTGCATGTCCATAGAAGACATTTTGACATGACTAGTGAATCGATGTTATTCTTTATCTCTGCAAAACAAAATATTATGTCTACTATCTTGTTTTTTTTGTCTTCTTATCAAAATAACATTCCCCACTTCTTTTTTCTTTTTTCATTCTTACAAAGTTGATTATATATATTATTAGAAACTAATATACCATTCATTGGGATTTATAACCATGAAGTCAAAATTCAGTATTTCATGGTTATTTTGGTTCCAAAGACTATAACAAGTCACTCTATTATACACTATTAAAATTTTCAACTCTCATAATTATCCAGAGCATCATAAATAAGCTCACCATCTAAAGCAAAAAAATTATTCGAAGTCCGAAATATTTTGAAGACCCTTTTCACTTCTTGTTAAGTAAACTTGATGTTTATCAGAGATGATTACACTAGAGTCACCACCAACTAATTGTGATTTGATCCTACTTCGTATTCTACCACCATGCTAAGGCTTTGCATCCTTAACAACATCTTCTAGTTCCGCAGTCAAAGTTTCTATCACTGTCCATCTATTTACTCCCTTTTCCCAAGAAAACTTGAACGTTCTCCCCTAGATAGGAACACAAAATGCCTTACATAAATAAAGGCTACTCCGAGCTTCATCCAAGTTCACACATATGCTTCACCAATAAGGTGAGCTCTCTTCCTGGACAGCTTGGGGTAAATCTACATAAGATTTACTACTATTTTCGTCCATACTTTGGCTGATTTCAAATTGGTTAGAAGAAGCCATGATGTGATCCTCCATCATTTTAATCACATTCAATATTCTTTCCAGCTTAAATAACAGTAAGCACTATGGTAGCTTTGTCTAAATCAACTGACTTTCATACATACATACATATATATATATATATATATATATTGTTTTTTTAAGGTTTCAAACATGAAATCATTAGCATGACAAACTTTCGACATTACTCACAATTCGAGGGTAAACTTCATCAAATACTTTGTCAACAATTATTACCTTCAGACAACAAAACGCAACTCAGTTGGTAAGAGACGCTTCAATTCAAACCAATAGGTCGTACTTCGAGTTACCCTTTAACCGTATAAAAGAAAAAATAATTATTACTATCCAAATCAATACACAGAGAGTCAAGTAAATGCTTGGTGACATCTACTTCTGCATTTCCTCTTTGTTTATCTTGGAGTTCAAAGCTCCTTTCCACATGTTATCGATTTGGGTTAACTTCAGTTTATTTTGTGATGGGCACTAATGTTTTCATATGGCTGAATAAGCATTCAGCAATACACAATCTTATTCAAGAATCATGGTTCATATACTACATTACTGCAAGCAAACACAGAAAAATGGACAGTTCAGTTACAAGCAGAAAGTAACTATATCCCTTTAAGGGAAGCAACACAGCAAACAATCTTCAAAAATCAGTAGTGAACATTCAAAGATGGAACTTTGGAACTTCAGTCCTCAGCATAACTCAAAGTTTGACAAACAGACCCATTCACTCCCTCCTCACACTCAGCGAAAAACGACTTCTTCCCAACCAACTCCGCAACCCTTTTAGCTGCTCCAGAATCCCTGGGAGTCTCATTCACAAACCTTGCTGTCCTAATCATTGGGAGCAATCCGGGAATGACCACACCATGTTCAGGAGACTTCTCTTCCTGCTCACTACCATGAACAACAATCTCACTTGGAATCTCCCACCGCTTCTTCACCCGGCTCACGGAGCCTATCACGTCCTTACGCTCATCAGCATCCACATCAGATTTCCCATTCGACAGAGAGCGTTTCTTATTTTTGCCATCTTCTTTATCACTCTCCGGCAAAGACCTCTTCTTCATTACTGACCCCTGGCCAGTATTCTGATTGTACCGACTAGCCACAACCCTCCCTGGCCTAATCGGCTTCTTGTTTGTAGCAGGAACAGACTTTTCCCCAAACAGTTTCTTGGGCTGAACCGAATTTATCAACCCTTCCTCTTTCTTCACGACCTTTCTTGAAATCGTAGTCACTGCCTGCCTAGGCAGAACATGGTTCTTAGCAGCAAGTTTTCTTGATTTAGGACTAACACTAGAACTCTTCACTGCCTTCTCTTCTTCAATGTTCTGCAGCTTCAAGAAACAAGACTTTCTCCTGCTTTGAACTGGCGTCACCGTTTCCATCCTACCAAATTGCTTCGGTTTAGAAACTCCTGCGATTTCAGACGGTCCCATACTCATCCCCCTTCTCCTCGCATTAACGATTTCCGCAGGCCCCAAACTCAAGCCCCTCCTGTTAACCATCGGTTTAGCACTCAAACACAAATCCTCCTCAATCCTTTTCGTCTCCATAAACTTAGCAGAAATAACTCTTCCCCTCTTCTCCACCTTCAAACTACTCTTCGCCTTTTCGAGCCTCAACGCCTCTAATCTAGAACTCAACCGACTAATTTTCGACTCGATTTCCTCAATCTCCTCATCAATCTTCTTCTCATCACGAACCTTACTCTCTTCACCCTTCTTCAAACCCCTAGCCCCTTTCCACCTCTCCAACGACCCATCCCGATTAACCGGCTTAAAAGGCGTATTCGAAACAGAAACGGTAGAAATCAAATTACTATTCTCAATCATAGGACCCTGATTTTCCTTCCCCAAATCAGATTCAAAAGACTCTTTAGGACTTTTCCCGAAAATCGACTTCAACGAACCCCACGATTGCGTACTGGAAGACAAATCTTGAGAATATTCATTATCGAAAGCGGCATTGTTCCATACCTGAAGATCGGTAGAAGAGTCGGTAACTCCTTGCTGAAACGGCAGGACGCTCATCTTGAATAGGCTTCAGTTCGACTTCTTGAAAATGGAAATGGAAATGGCTGTGTAGATTTTGCTAAATCTTATCGTTGTGAGTGGAAAAAAACAGAGGAAATGTTTTGATGATGAAAAGAAATGTTGGAGAGTGACTAGAAGATAAATGAGAATGGAGAATCTAAATTAGGGAAGGAAGGTCAAGAATGTGACCGTTGGGATTTGAATTATGGGCGTGTGTAGTTTTGCTTCATCTTGGCCGTTGGATTAATGTGATTTGTGAACGGCTATGTGAGACGCTCCGATTTTAACTTTGTTTTCCTTTTCAATTTTTCAATTTAGTTTTGGATCCATGTATACCATGTTACAAGCCTTAATTGCATTTAAATCTAGATACTTTCAGTAGATTTTAAATTGACCAACTTATATGCAATACAGTAACTTATTGTGCAAACAAATAAGACATTATCAATTATTTTTAAATATTTCCTTTTCAATTTACGAAAATTAATTGTTGAATGTTTGATTTTTTTTATTGTATCAATTGTTAACATATATATGACATACATTATAAGCATTGTATATTTTAATAATAATTTTTCAACTGAAAAATTATTAATTTTTATCAAAATATTATTAATTTAAATAAATATATTTAATCGTTATAGAAATATTATAAATTGTTAATCATATGGAAATATGTTATATATTGCATTATTGTCCAACTTAATACCATGTATATTTGGCAACTTATTTATGTGACACATGTTATTTTGAAAAATACATAATTGCGTTGGACTAGAATGTAAATACGGTAACTATTTACTAATTTTACATTCATCCAATTTTATTGAAAAAAATCAAAATTATCCATAAATTTCAAAACATTAAAAAGAAAGGTAAAATAAGTAAAAGAGTTTAAAAAAAAAAACATAATCAAAAAGTATTTTTTAAAAAATTGCATTAATTTCGTCGTGGATACATAGTATGGAAGCGCCATTTTTCGTTCCTTTTTTAACCTTTGTTATTAGTTTTTTACTCGTTTCATTTTTGTAAAATGGTGGTTAAAAACAATTATGTTGTTAAAATTGGGCCAATTCATATTTATTCTAAACAATATGGTTCAACTAAAAATTGAAATTCATGGAAAAATATATTTTTTAAATATTTTTTGTGACAATAGTGGTCCGGTTTCAATTACATGTAAGAATTCAAGAGTTTTATTTCAATTAAATTTAAGTTCACACGTGACACCTATAAGTTAAGCCTATTTGGTTACTTCTAAATGTTGATAATGGTAGGCGTAAAAGAGGCTTTTCCAAATTTTAATCTGCCAAATAATAAATTTGTGAACTTAGATGTATTTAAAATGTATCTACCATGAATTTTGTAGGTATTGTTGAACTATCTGGGATCCATCAATAATTAGAAATTCTAATAGGGTCCAGATGTAATTCACACTTATCTATTTAATTTTTCTTTTGAGAATGTAATTGGACTTTTTCTTTTTGATTCGTAAAAGGGATGAACTGTGGTGTGCCTTTAATGCTCTGTTCAGCTAGCTTGTTTGAGAAGCTACGCGGTCACGTAATGAGCTTTTTATCAGAAAAATGCTCAGATAACTGAAAAGCTAGTATTAAACAAAGTCATTCTTATTACTTAGATAAAATAATTACCATTGAATTTGCACAATCACACAATTATTCAATTAAATTAATCCTTCAATTTATATAAAAATGAAATAATTTTTCATTTTCGACTTTTCACAAAAGTGTTACATTATACTTTTCCACTCAATTAATATCTTATAGGGGCTAGCTTACATCAATAACTTGGAATCAATGGTACTTAATAGTAAGGGTAAACAATAGGTTTACTGAACACTAACCCCGCCTGACGTGACTAAACGCACAAGTACAAATCCAATCAAACTATGCAAACAACGTTTAGTGCAAAAGTGTACACCAATCGAATGCATTATCGCCGACCGAAATCTCCAAAATTTGCACTTTCACCAAAGTACAGTAATTTAACGGTTGACCCGAAATCGCACCTCCTTCCACCAATTATTTTCCCAGAAACCGGTAATGCCGAATTTTACCATTTTCTATGCGGCTTGAGCGGTTCTCTCGTTGCGTATTTGTTTACGGTTTTATGGTACTCATTCAGCCTGATGCGGCTTTTAGAACTCGTTGCGTATTTGTTTACGGTTTTATGGTACTCATTCAGCCTGATGCGGCTTTTAGAATGGTTGTGTTTTGGGTCCTAGATACTCAGCTGTGTATAAACTCAGACCTAACTCTGGCATACTTGACAATTGCATATGCTTCACTGAGCATGGAGATGACGCCTACTTTTATGTGTTTTCGCTTGCTGATCAAAGCACGCCCATCTTCAGCAATAGGCCTCATTCAGCAGGAGAATTTCCTTTTTGGTTTCCCAATTTGCAGGAGATGCCATCATGGTTGAGTAATCTGTATGCCGCATACAATGTGAATTTGCTTGCTGGTTCAAGGATGTCCATCCTCAGAAATCCAGCAGGAGAATTACCTGATGGGTTATTAGAATTGGAGAATAAGCTGCCATCGTATTGGTATCTAACTGTCGTGCTTCAGCTGCTTGCTGATAATTTCGAATACATATTCAGAATTCAACGTCATTCAGCAAGAATTCCTTTTTGTTCTCCCAAGATGAAGGATCATCTTAGGACGCCGTAGTTGAGGTATGTACACTTTATTTGATTTCACCATTGCAGTTTTCGAATCTATTATACTTTCCAAGTGCGTATCTATGCCATTCTTCTAATGATTTATATATATCCGTTGTGATATTATATTTCCAGTTTCACTAATGCGGTTGCGCAGAAAAATACTATCAGCGAGGAGCCAGCTAAGGACGTCAAGGCTAAGACATTGGATCACGATGAATCATGTTATGCTCATGCAAGCTTTTATTGCGAACTTCCTGACGATGTTCTTAGGCTTGTTGCAGCCCTTCAAAATGCAATGGACTATGCAAACTATCGCCTGGTGTGTAGAAAGTTGAGAGAAGCAGTACAGCCTTTGTGTTGGAAACCTGATTTTTCTAACACTCCTATGGAGAGTCCTTGGCTAATGCATGTCAATTCATGAAGAAGATGGTCCATGCACCTCATTTCTTGATCAGTCTTGCAATATGAGGTACTTTAAGAGCAATGCTGAATTATCAGGTTGTAAAGTTCGCTGCTGTAGAAATGGATGGCTTCTTGTCACTCATGGAATCCACAATATATCTTTCTTCGAATCTTTAAGTAAAACCAAGATTAGCATCCCCGATCTCCCCACAAATATTAGTTTCGACTGTATATCATTTTCTTCTTCACCAACATCATCAGATTGCCTGATTGTTGGCATTGCACGAAGGCCCAGAATCTTCAAGTTGGGGTATTTAACACCAGGTGTCAATGAATGGAAATTTGAACAATATCGTGTAGGAGATTTTACCTTCTGTAATCAGGTGCTTCATAATAACAACTTCTATTATCTATGTAAAAATGGAAGAGTGCTGGTTTATCGCCCGAATAACATGAAACCGTTCAGGATGTGTTGGACAAATCAGAACATTTCTGGATCGATTGTATCCCTTTCCAATTACCGAAAGGGTTATCTTGTTTCTTGCAAGAATGACCTATATCTAGTAGTCATCGGACCTCAGGCGAAGTTTGTGAACCTATATAAGGGGGATTATGTTCATGGAAAGTGGAAGGAAGAGAAAGTTTTGCCCCGTAATTATTCGTTTTTCGTCAGTCAGGCATCATCTTTTGCTGTTCGAGTGAATGAGAAAGCACAACAAAATACGATCAACTTACCGTTGCTTGTGAAGAATCTAACATGTCTATTACAAATTAGACACCTCAGAATTTACATGTGATGGTGACAACACTTTTAGCATGGAGCTTCAAGAGAGAAAAGAATTTGTTTCAAGTATATTGATTCAGCCAAAAGTAATTAGAGCATAGTTTTGTTAGCTTATGCCAGAAACCAAATTAGAGCACACTACCCAATTATATTATGTTCTGTTTATGACTATGTTTTGGAGTAATATTTTGTTAGTTTAATTGCTTGTCTTTGTTAGAAAGGCCAGAATAAAAATCTTTTGGATAATTCTAGAGTTGCCACTACATCCGAAAATATTCTTATATTATAGTTTTACCCCGCCCCTGAACATAAAATCTTGGGGTCCGTCCTGTATATATGTTAACCGTGACATTGCTTAAAGTTCCAGCGCTTAAAATGCATAGCTATACAGAGGATGATCCAAGTGTTTTCAGCATTGGCAAACCTCAAATGGAGACAGACAAACACATCAGCAGGGTGGGAGTGTTTGGTTATTCATGTGAATGGTGAGAGATTTGAATTCCCAGAAGTGAGCCTTGGACTACTTTGCTGGAGTTGTTGCGTTCAAGTACGATATTCGACTAATTTGCTTCTGATTTCCTGTAGTTTTCACGTTTTTCTTCTAGGCATAAGGCAGTTTGAATTACAAGAGTAGCCTAAGATACGACGTGACTGCTCTAAATGGCTCAACAGATGGAGCATTGCAGGAAATCAGCTCATCAAGAGGTACTCAGTTTTTAGTTTCAGGCGTTCAGCTCAAAGTGGCTTGAATAACCCTTGTATATTGTCAAGAGTTATTGTTATCCAATGTTGTCGGGTTCGGACTTTACCCCTCTTGTATACAACTACAACCCCAACTCCTTGTGCTTAAATGGTTTTTCTTTTAATATATACATTGATAGATTCGGAGCTTTCAATTTATGAAAAGAGAAAGGTTAACTAACATCCATGGAATGTTAGTTCTTATTCATTCACACAAAATACAAGGAAAATGATGAAACCCACAATCTAGGAAGCTCTCTACACGATGAGTCGATGAGCATCAGCTTAATGTCAAATTATATAGTAACACCTTCGATGCAAAGCCATTCTCCAACAAAGATCTTGTTGCAGTTGAGGTTTGGATTGATTGTACTGAAGAACTCCGCAGTCAAGTTGAACGTCTTCGTTATGCTGAAACATGTATCACCCGTCTTTGCTCCATATGTTTGGTCGCAAATCAATACCCCTGATTCTGTAACCGCTGTAGTAAAATTCAAACATCAAAATTACATACACGTCCCTTTTATGGCAGATATCGGGGCACAGATCCAGTTTAGCAAAATTAGCCGATATATTAGATGAAAAAACATTTTGAGGTCACTACAAATCAACCATGATTGACACATACATACCATTAAGTGAACGGGCTTGAGTGAGGGAAAACATGACAAGGGCCAAAGCAAGGAAAAAGGTCACTGTGTTTGTGATTGCCATTTAATTGCTCGTGTTTTGATTAATTAATGTTTTTGTGTGGATGGTTTATGTTGGTTGAGTTTTAAAGATGAAATTTATAGAACGATTTCGCGTTTGTTACGAGGAAAAGAGCCGGCTCATATAGCATTGTTTGCTCCAAATCTTAGCTGTCTGCCTCACTGCATACTACAATATCCTATGTCGTCAAATTGTTTCATTTATCTACAATCTACAATAATGTTTAAATAAATCTTGTTTGTTTTCCAACTTAGCAAAATTATGTAACCGATATTCATTTTGTTTCTTGTTTGTACCCGAGATAAGTAGTTATTTCTTTCAATATTTTATTTTCCAGTTGAGTAGAAATGGAACTGACTAAACCTGCAAATAAACCGAACTGTTCGTTAAAAGCTCAAGCTCGAGCTCTAATTTTTTTTATAGCTCGATATAATTTTCGAGTCGAACTCGAATTTGTATAACTCAGCTCGAAAGCTCGTCGAGCAGCTTGATAGTATTTATTTTATATATAT
>JAYMSP010000797.1:0-41136 GCA_036897095.1 Plantago elongata | reverse complement strand
CGGCGGGTCTACAAACACCCTTTAAGGTGTCCATGTATCCATCATGAATGACCAAGTCATTCGTAGTCGTGAGAGCTACTACATTCTCCAAGAATATGATGCAGATCACATGCCAATCTCTAACGTGTCATTAATATCCCAAATCTCAATGACACTCGAGTGGGGCTATTTTAGGACTTACGTTATGTCATCCAAGTTCTCGCACACTTGGTGATAATCACACAGTCCAAGGGAACATCTTATCGAATTATTCAAACAACAAAATAATCAATTCAACAAATGCAATGCCAATCACAATATTATTAAACAATAATAAATCGAATGTGATCATAGTACATATCATCCTCATAAATGGTTGTCTCTATGACATACATACTTTCATCAGTTGGTAGACTCTACAACCGGATGTGCTTTGGTAAGTTTCATGGATGCTTATCA
Organism: Plantago elongata; assembly: GCA_036897095.1. Lineage (NCBI taxonomy): Eukaryota > Viridiplantae > Streptophyta > Magnoliopsida > Lamiales > Plantaginaceae > Plantago > Plantago elongata. The sequence continues at coordinate 40,698 of JAYMSP010000797.1, read as the reverse complement.
AGGCTTCTACCATATTCGGATGGCACATGAGGATATCCCGAAGACAGCTTTCTTCGCCAGAGAAGGAGTGTATTGCTTCAAGGTAATGCCATTTGGACTCAAGAATACCGGAGCAACATATCAGAGACTTGTGAACAAGATGTTCAAAGAAGTGCTCAAAAAGACCATGGAGGTATATGATGATGATATGTTGGTCAAAAGTAAAACTGAAAAAAGTCACATTTGAGCACTTAGAGAACTGCTTTGCTATCCTTAGGAAATACGAGATGAGATTGAATACGGATAAATGCACCTTCGGGGTTAAAGGAGGCAAATTCCTCAGATGCATGGTCACGGAAAGGGGCATTAATGCTAATTCGGAGAAGATCCGGGCTATCCCAGACTTGCTTCAGCCCAAAAATGTTAACGAAGTGCAACAGCTCATTGGAAGGGTCCTATCTCTCAGCAGGTTCATCTCGAGATCAGCCAAGAAGAACTTTCCATTCTTCAAGATCTTAAGAAAAGGGGATAGGTTCGAATGGACCAAGGAGTGTGAGGAAGCCTTAGAGAGCCTAAAAGCTTACTTGATTTCACCTCCGCTTTGGTCCAAACCAATTAAGGGGGAACCCTTGTACTTGTACTTGGTTGTAACGAACGAAGATATGAGCTCCGTGCTAGTTCGGATCCAATGGAACGATCACTTTCCCATATACTATCTAAGAAAAGCCCTTGCTGGACCCGAAATGAGGTATCTTCACATTGAGAAGATGGCATATGCATTAGTCCACACAGTCCGAAGGCTCAAGCCTTACTTCAAATCCCACCAAGTCATTGTCCTAACCGACGAGCCCCATAAACAAGTTATGGGAAGGCCGGAACAATCTGGAAGACTCTTGAAGTGGGCGATCGAACTTAGCGAGTATGACATCTCGTATCAGGCTCCGTCAGCCAAGAAAGCCCAAGTCCTAGCTGACTTTTTAGTCGACTTTCCGGAAGGTGGAACCAAGGATCTGGAGCTCACAGTCTCGAATTAGTAGATCCAGAAATACTACCTGAAGCTCCCCTATCCGAATCACTGCCGATAGATGAAGAGGAGCAAGACCATAAAAATGGTCTCTTCCAGGATCAGTGGATGTTTATCGTAAAGGACTCATATACTGTAATGTAAATTGCTCCTTCCGACTCCAAGGATGTTCAGATGCAGTAGAAAAAGGCAACACCCGAAGAAGGCTTGAAAAAACAAGGTACAACTTGGATCTTGCAGGTGGACGGGTCATCCAACGGCATGCCGGAGGGATAGGGATTCACCTCCATAGTCCCGAAGGAGCTCAAGTTGACTATGCCATTACCCTGGACTATCGGGTGACCAACAACGAGGCTGAGTATGAAACTCTCCTGGTGGGTCTTCAGATGGCAAAAGCTCTACGAGTAAAGAGAATTCGAGCTTACACAGACTCCCAACTGGTCGAATCTTAATATTCCGGGGCCTTTACCACTAATGGTCCGAATATGGTTCTATACCTCGAGAGACTCAGAGAGGCAGTGTCAAACTTTGAAGAGTTTTCTCTCGAGAGGTTCGACAGGTCATACAATGAGAAGGCAGACTCCCTCGCCAAATTTTCTTCCGCATCCGGAGCTGTGGATATAAGAAGTATAATCCTCTCAACTCTTCGGACTTCCTCTCTTCAAGGTCAGGAACTCCCGATATATCAGCTAGATTCGGAAAGAACTAGGATGACAAATATTCTAGCTTATCTTTGAAATGGCACACTACCTTCGAATCCTGAAGATGCCCGGAGAGTCCAGTGCCGAGCACCTCGGTACTTTCTACTGGAAGATGACCTTACAAGAGATCCTTCAATGAAAACCCACATGCACTGCCTCGGACCATAAGAGGCCCGTACCGTCCTGGAAGAAATAGACAGTGGCAGTTGTGGTAGCCATTCCGGAGGGAGGACTTTGGTACAGAAGATCATTCGGCATGGTTATTATTGGACGACAATAGACAAAGACTCGGCTAATTTCACCCGAACCTGCAGTGATTGTCAATTCTATGCCAATATCCTTCACATGCCCATCAAGATAATTCCGTCAATTATCTCGTGCCCGTTCGACAAATGGGGCATTGATATTGTAGGACCTTTTCCTCGGGGACCTCAACAAAAGAAATTCATGATCGTAGTCATAGAGTACTTCACGAAGTGGGTTGAAGCCGAAGCAGTGGCTACCATCACCGAGGCTCGAGTCCGGACCTTCATCTGGAAAAAATTTATTTGTCGCTTTAGACTGCCGAGTATTCTTGTCGTGGACAATGGAGTGCAGTTTTCTAGACAAAAGCCTAACGATTGGTGCAAGTCCTTAAAGATAGAGCAGCGCTTCACTTCGTTCGGATACCCTTAAGTTAATGGAAAAGTCGAATCTACCAACCGAACCATTATGAAGATCCTAGAGAAAAGACTCAAAACCTTCCAAGGAAGTTGGGTCGAAGACTTAGATGGTGTACTCTGGGCACATCGGACCACCCCGAGGGCTGCAACCTAGGAAACCCCCTTCTCCCTGGTGTATGGATCCGAGGCAGTCATTCCCTCGAAAGTCATCGTTAAGACTCAAAGGATCCGACAGTTACAGCCGAAGAGAATGTGGCAGCTCGGGTCTACGAGCTCGAGCTCTTGGAGGATAAGAGAAATTCTTCCCTCGCCCATATCCTTAGATATCAGAGTTCCATTGCCCGAGCCTATAACAAGAATGTGTGCAACAAGGACATCCAAGTCGGAGACTTGAACCTGAGGAGAGTTGATATCCTTAGCCACATTGGGAAACTCAAACACAATTGGGAAGGTCCGTACAAAATCAATGGAGTAAGGAGCAATGGAAGCTTGAAATAGATGACCTCGAAGGAAGAGTACTCAAGAGAACCTGGAATACAAGGAATTTGCAGAAATTTTATGCTGGGGATGTTGTTCGTCATTTCTATTTTTTTTTAAATTGCTCCAAAGTCATTTCGACCCACCGTATGTAATTGTGTTTCCGTCAAATCAATACAACGGCTACCTTTTTCAAAGAATGACTTATTTACTTCCGAATACTTTGGCCTCAGATAAGAGAGTTTCGGGTATGATAAAGTCTGAACTAAGAAATGACTGTAAACCAAAACACAATTCATAAACGTTCGGATATATCATAAAAACATCCGAACAAAAATTACTTCGCTAGAAAGAAGACAAAAGGAAGCTACATATAAATATCCGAATGAAATTGATATTATGAGATCCGAAACATAAAGAGTTTCAAATAAAGAAGATCATTCAGCACTGAATCAAACCAATCCGGATGCATGCCCGAAGCCACACCATCAACATATCATATCCGAAGTAAAGCAAGTAATTAAAAATATTTGGGATAAAGTAAATGGTGCGAGAATGTAAAAATTGTCTTAAGGTCCGAAGACCATACAAGTCTATGGAGCATACTCCGCCTTCAAACAACTTTCTTTACTCCGGGGTCTGCGAACTCCCCTCTCCAATGGTCCTTGGCCTTCTCAGCTTCATGTCTCCTCTTCATCTTCTTGAAGTACTTCGGCGCTTTGGCCATCAAGTCCAACATCGGTTGTTCGATGACTGGAGCCGGGAGTGCCAACCAGTCCCGGTTGTGCTCGGGATAAGTTTCAAGAGGGACTAGAAGATGTTGCAGCAAAGCATCTGGCACGAACTCCAGAAAGAAGGGACCCCCGTGGTTAAACTTCAAGTCAGCTATTTCTGACGCAACTAGCTCCATGAACTCATCTTTATTAGTTCAGTATCATCCAAGAGCTCTCTGGTGTAGTGAGTACCATCCAAATTATTGAAAGCATTGATGCCCTCGGACCTAGGATCAAAATCGTCCGAAAGTTTCCCCTTCAATTGGAGTTGGCCAATGGAAACCTTGAATCCCTCACTCCGAGCATCGTCTCCGGAGGTCTGGAGATAGAACTTGCAGGAGAGCGAGGCCAGGAAGTCCTGAAAAACCTCTATCCGAGTCCTTCGGAGATTGTCGAGCATCTAGTCTTTGAAGCTTCGTGTTAGCTCCAAGAAATCTGATAGACCCTTTTCCAGCACTTTGTAATCGATCCGGACCTGAGCTAGATTTTGGGCCAAGTTATTCCGGTTCTCGACCACATTTCTCATCTCCGAGGACAAAGACAAGTACTTCATCTTGTAATCTTGATATACTTGTCCTCCATCTCCTTGACACTTGCCTCAGACTTGGAGAGCTAGGTGCCGATCTCGGCTCTCTCTTCAGCCACATAAGTGCAGGCCCGGACTGTAGCAGACAACTACATCGAATAGATCTGAAAGGATTAATATTGTATCAATGGAAAAATAAACAAAGAAGAAGTTTAAGCAATTTGGATGTCTTACCTTCCGGTTTGCCTCAGCCAGTTCGACTATTCTCTCAACCTCATTCATGGCCACCAATCAGGTCACCTCGGCGTCTAAGACGTCATCCGGACCGTGGACCTCGATTGCCTTCCCTTTCCCCTTCTTCGCCAAGAGAGTTGGATCTTCGGATGACCTTTTGGATCCGGACACCACCTTTGAAGCGGACGATCCGGACGGCTTGGCAGATCCGGAACCAACAGGCTTAGGTGGCTTCCTAGTATCAGCCTCCTTCCCAGCCTTGGTCTTGCCTTGCTTCGGCGTGGGCATCTTGATCGGATCTTGGCCTTGATAAACTCCTTGAAGGTTCTGATCCAGGAAAGTAGCCACGTTAATAGGCTCTTCCATTGGAAGGGTAGTTGAGACCTTGATGGTCCGAGAACGCAACTTATCACCAATTTCCTGCTCTTGATCTTCCTTCTGCTTCCTCTTCAACTCGAGCAGAGCATACATGTTGTAATCGAACTAAAAATTAGCAATGAAAATAGAACCGGTTAGATCCAAGAAGAGAGTATCTGAAACAAGTACCCGAAATATTAAAACTTAACAAAACATGTTTCTAGGACACTTAGTAAAAAAAAACAGAAATGATCAAGCGGACTTCGGATATATACTAGTCCGGCCCTATCACTAACCAAAGTCGTGATCCGAATTGCCATGATAACACTCTGGGGCCAATCCGGCCATATAGGGCAAAGGCTAACAGGTCAACCCCCGGAAGAAATATTTCTTGGTCCGATTCTTTTTCCGGAGACTTTGCATCCACAAAGGTAAGTTCCGTGCCAGAGTACGGTTGAAGGTAAAAGTCTCTCGGGAGAAAACACACGGGAACACCAATTTTTCCTGACTTGAATCGAGCACACCATCTTTCAGAGTCGGACGGGCAAAGAAGTACTTCGGCCACCATTTCACACCCAAAGAAGAGATCGGATCCTCGAAGAAGGCATATCCCGGCCGAATAAAAGTTCGGATGGGACTCACTGGCCTTTATCTCAAAAGAATCCGGAAGTTTGTGGTATTCAAGTGAATCCCCAAATGTTTGCACAAGACTCTGAAGCACATCAGGTTGCCCAAGGAGTTCAGAACAATTTGGTGTGGACTCAAACCAAGATCATTAAAGATCCAAAGAAATTGGGGAGCGACAGGGAGCCTCCATCCGCAATGGAGCGAGACCTCATAAACCGCCATATAGCCCTCCGGATGATTGTAGAAAGCATGTTGAGGATCCGGAACGTTTAACTCCAAAGATTCGGGGATCTCATAGCAGGCCCGGATCTCCTTCAACCATTCGACGGTTAGTTCGTTGGCCTGGGTCGGAAGGGTTTCATCCATGTTTAATTCCCCAACAATGTTCAGATGAACAACGCCATCCCTGCTCCTCGGGTACTTAATATCGTAGACCCGACCACTCGACGTTCCCACAGTATCATCGTCCTCTTCCTCTTCTTCTTCCTCCGCACCCTTAGCGATTTGAGCCTCCTCTTTTTCCCCCTCCTCTCCCTTCGGAACGACAACCGGAGGTACCTTAGGTTCCGCAAACTCTTCCTCATCCAAATTTACTATCTCGATAGCTCGGAGGGGAGTCACCATTCGGACTGTATCTTCAATGCCAACCTCGAAGGCAACAACATCCAGAGCCTCATCGGTTGTGTCTTTTACCATCAGTACTAGAGGTTCCTGGGGATCCGATATAAAGGGTAATTGATAAGGATGAATACAAGTATTATAACCCAGACTACGGCATAAGAGACCGACCTCAGGAGGAAGTTCACCACTGTTGGATCCGGAGGCAGTCCCAACCTCTCGGGTGGTAGTCTGGTGAGTGGTTATGGCCTGGGAATTAGATGAACTTGAATGATCCTAACGATCTAGATCCTTTGAACCGGGTACGACAAGGCGGAATGAAGGGTTACTAACCTCTGTATCCGTCTCTATTTCTATCAGCACGGATCCTTGATATTGTTCCTCAGCAACATCTCCGGCCTCTATGTCAATCCGCTCCTCTGAAGTAATGGAATAGGAATTTGTATCCAGGCTCGAGCCTAGCTCAGATTCGTAACTGCAACCCTCGGGAACATTCTGACTATCACTATCAGACATCCTAAGGAAGGAAGGAAAGGATAAGTCTAAACGGCCCGAGACAACCTAGGCAAGCAATACACGAAGATTTTGTCCAAGGCATTTTCCTTTGAACCATAGTTTCGGATTTATTAGTTCGGAGTTAGTAGGCCCAGTTAGTTCTCTACGGAATATCCTACTTGACTATTCGTGTTCAGATTTCTCACGCTACTTCCGAATGCACTATAGTATATGATCTAACGATAAAAACAATACGAGAAAAGCGCACAGACATCAATGAAGAACGAGATAAAATAATTACTTTTTCCGAAGTAAAAAGGTTGAAGGGTTCAGATACTTGATATAACTTGGAAATTGGATCAAAGGCAGCTTTTGCTTCGGGCATCTCAGTTGATTTACTTCGAATGCTCTATTGCGCACAAATCCACTCTCTAGAATAACATTGCAAATGACACTTACGACAACCCTATATATAGAGGGGGATAATTTGGAAAATCCATCCGCCTCGAAGATCGTGCCCATGATCTAACCACCCACTACTTTTGATCCAATCGTTGGGATCACTTAGGAAGTTGAAAAGACATATTCGGACATTAATACACTTGACGACGTTTGGTATCCCCCCCGGATGCCACATACCTTTAGATGAAGATTAGTTCGAATATATCAAACTGGTTATTCGAAGTCAGATGAATTTGGTGGTTCACTAACAGACTTGTTTACTTCAGATATTGTTCACCCAGTTACCTTGGCTATTCTATTAGGGTCCTAAGTGAACTCAGGAATTCTAATTGCTTCAGATGATCGATTCATTTTACAACGCAAGCACAGGAGATTGTTTGAACAAACAAGACATCAAGTAGATCCGAAGAGAATACAAAATTTAATATATGCGAGGTTCATACATACATCCGAAGGATTATCCAAGTTGAAGACGGAGCGAAATAAGATTAATAATTACAGGAGTCGAATGAAAATTTGTCCGAAGTAGCAAAAGATGTAAAAATTACATATTTAACGCGGCATACCCCGCCTTCACCATGCTGGATCATTCGTGCTCGACTCCTCGGTCTCCACACTGGTAGTCAGATCTGCCACCGCCGCCATCCGAGCTCGCGCCTTCCTCCGAGCCTCTCTCTTGTTCTTCTTCCGTGCCCGAGCTTGCATAAGATTGGCCTTTTTACCAATCTCTTTCAGCTCCCAAAGAGCTCGCACATGGCACATAAGCTAGTGCAAGACCGGATCCAGAATCACTGGATCAGCCAAAGTGGTGCGAGCATCATACTTGTTCCGGTAATGTGCCCAGCGCGACGGTCCGGAGAGATTCTTCGACATCCTGCATGAAGAAAATTAACGTACGATATTTAGGATCCTGAGGTCAAGAGATCCGAAGCCAAACACGATAGCGGAACATACCTCGGTTAATTTCTTCACTTCGGATGTGTGAAATTTTCTGGGAGCGATGGTAAAAAATGAAAGTGACTACCCCCTATTTATAGGAGGAAAATTTGGGTAGCGCAAGCATTTATTACTATTTTATTGTTCAGATCCACCGTTGATCTGTTTGATCCAACGATCACAGTACAATTCAGAAAACGAAAAGACACAATATGTCAGCCCAATCGTCGCACCGAGCGTGGCTACACTATTCAAGTGATCATTTCGGATGTCTCAACATTCGAATGATAAACACATTCTCACAGATGTCAATCTGTTCAGACGTTCGTGAAGTGTCTCTCAGGATCAAATACTCTTTTCTTAGAGTTACAGTCTGAAGTTTTCTACTTCGGACTGTAAGAAAAAGGGCGGAGGGAGAGATACACTCAAAAAGAACTTCAAGAACCATTGGACCCGGATTTCTTTTTTCTCATGGAAATGATTGAACGAAAGATTTCTCCTCTTATAGTTCCCAACTATCTTCTACTAAGATACTTGAAACTAGGGGGACATATGTTGATACGGAAATATGTCCAATCCGTTATTTGGATGTCTCACGAATGGATCCTAAGGCATCACGGTATTAAAAGGGCAAGGCCTCAAGGATACGATCATAGGATCTCGAGCTAAAGGCCATCAGAGGTCTAGACAGGCTAAAACATACAAGAATACCGTGATAAGGATATCCGGACCAAAGTGCTACATCCAAGAGGAGGCAAGTCCGGACCACAAACACATATGAGTCTACATCCGAACCTAAAGAGAACCAAGTGTGGCAAATCATAGCACGTTAGTAGAGGAAGGCACAATCAGTTCCAGACGTCTAGATCCGGAAAATTACCCTCGGATGTATTCTCAGACGAGAGGACGAAGATGCCTTCAAAGATCCTACAAAATGACTAATCTAGCCTTGAGGCTCAAATGCTAGATGGGTTATGACAATACTATGATCCATGGGCTTAATTAAGCCTTGTTGGCTTAATCTTAGCCTACACTTGGCACAACCCAAAGGGTCTACCTCTAATTGGGATATAAATATGGCACACTTCTCAAGGTGAATGAACGAGCTCACTTGATCTTCACAATTTACTATAATCTTTAGACCTTCATTTATACGGAGTCGACTCATAATCACTCTCGAGTAAAGTCTCACATCCGGCTTGATTCAAGGCAAGCCGGATCTTAAGGTTCTAACTCCTACTCTAGTCATTTGTGCATGGTTATATCCTAGATGATTGATCTTGAAGTTGAAGACTACCGTTATTTAAGGATCCTAATCTAGTGGACTTAGTTAGTTTTTGTCATACCCGAAGATTGGGCTTTCACCTCAACAGTACTATTCTTAGACCTAACTCTTAATATGCTTATGAAAGAGCAAAGATCTTAGGTCAACATGCTCTCAACTTTACTCATTCTTGTTTATGCAAGATGCTTAAGCTAAAAAGTTAGATGTTTATGCTTACTAGCATTATGATGCTTAGATTATATTCTATTCAACTAAAATATCCTTCAATCTATTCAGTTCAATCCGGTTCAATTATATTGTATACTACACTTGAATCCAATAAATTTAAGTTAAGGGAACTGAGCCTTAGTTTACAAGGTTTCCATTACACACAGGGCAGGAGGATCTGCTCGTAAAAGTTATCTTTTTATTTTACGTAGTCTTATTTGAAGGATAGGTCGGATTTTAACAACAGTTTATGGTTGGTGGATAGGATAATGAAGATCCCGAGATATTTCAGACTTTAACAAAAGACATACATGCTGATGCAACTAAATTGCCTAATCAGCACGGTAAACATTAAAAAGAATTATTAGTCACTCATTTCTGCGGTGATAGTTTGCAATTGCAGGATAAAGCAAACAATTGTTATTCAACACAATTGAGTTCGGAGCTTCCCAAGCTCGTATGGGATGAGACTATATATCACCGGAATCTAATCAAGCCCAGGATCACGCAAGGTTACATCAGTATTAGTGCTTGACTCATTAAATCGATCAAAACGTGCTGATGAAGAATACATCAGGTATTTTGGCTCACACACATAAACCATCTATCTCATCACGGAGTGTCGGAGTCCATTGTGTTCTCAGTTTCAGTCTTACTTTCGCCAACAGCAGCATTCTCAATATGCAAATCTGGCATTGGTTTTCCAGCACCATTGTTTTCATCTGGAGCAGCCTGTAGCATTCAAATATCTTGGGTAAGATAAGTAAGGATCATATATGTAGTTTACCAGGTTTTTAATGGATATGATGCAGAAACAGAAAGAGATTATCAGCAGTTGGAGAAAGAACATTTCTTTGTTTAGCAAAGAGACTTAATAAAAAGTTGAAGCATCGATCCGATCATCAACAATTGGTTGCAACATGTAAAAATGCATCTTAAACTAAGTCGATCATAGTCATGATAGTATCATCAAATAGAACAGATGCAGGAAACTATCTCATCAAGACCACTAATGCAACAGGCTTACAAATTCCTGCTAATGAGGCTCGTTACTGTATATATACAGGAGTTCATTTTACTTCCTCATAGATACAGGGTCCTTAGCACCTGGAATTCCACTTGTGTCATCTATTTTCCATTCCTTTTATTTGTAATAAATGCAGCTGGAAATTATTAATATGTTTCTATTTTCCAGTGTCTTGGAATATATCTTGAAATGAAACTTATATCCATAAATAATTAAAAGGGGAGAGGAAAAACGAAACCAGTTAATCTATGAACATCAAAACCTCTGGTGCAAGCCCCCCAGAGTTGTCGGGAAGAGTTGTGGCAGAATTCTGGTTCACGTAAAGGTACTCCTCAAACCTCTTGAATTTCCTCGTAACAAAACAAGTGAAACTCAACTAGCTAGAGAAACTATCAGAAGTCTTGAGTCGAACATACCTCGCCTATGTAGTCACTACTTGGTGATGCGCCACTAACATTAGCTCCACTCTCGGGCACTATTACACTGATATCACCCTCTACTGGATCCACATTGCAAACAACAGCAACCAAGGACTCCTTATTGTCGGAATTATCATTCTGCCACAAAAATCTCAATCTTCATTTCTTAAATAGTAACATATTTACTGCAATAAAAAAAGGTCCAAGAGGCCAAAATATACTACCTGTGTGTCACCTGATGTAAGTTCATTTAGCAAAGATCCAACCACACTTTGAGACACTAAACCACCAATATTATCTTCAGCAGCAGGAACATTGCAGGCAGTTGCCTCCTTATCATCACGACAAACATTCCCCTAAAAACATTCAATTTAATTTCTATTCCAAGAAGAGTCAACCTTCTCTCTCAAACCCGAAGTACCAAATGAACACAAATCAATTACCTCTAGGTCTCCAGATGTATGCTCACTCGCAAATGAAACAGCAGCTCCACTTGCTGCAAATGCAACTACTCCCAAACTATCATCCTTACCCGAGTCCATATTGCAGGCAGGAGACGTTAGATTTGAAGTGTCTTTATTTGCCAAATCAACATTCACCTAAAAAGAAACTAAATCATCACACCAAATCCAAAAGGAAGAACATTTCTCACTCATCTCAAATCACTCCACCAAATACTAATACCAAACTACCTGCACGTCCGATGAAGCATGTTCGCTAGGCAAAGAAACTACATCCCCAGTTAATTCCACATTGCTCTCCTTAGCAGCCAAATCAGCATTCACCTACAAGAAAACTCACATTCATCATCTCAAACCAATCAAACAAACTCTAGAAAAACAAAAACAAACTACCTTAGTCTCACTCAACAACGAAACAATGGTCGGTAACTGATCAATATCCCAACCCAGAACCTTACAAACCGCCTGCCCAAAGGCCCTATGCGCCCGTCTCCTCTTCGTCTTTGAAATGCTAACCGAATGCTGAACCAATGCCATACACCCCCCATACTTCTTCCCCATCTTCTTCCCACCCAACGCCCCACACACCAAACAACTAAATTCTCCCTGCACATAATTCTTCACATAATACTCCTTCAATTCATCATCCCCCATCAATAAATTAAAAAAAAACTCATACTCTTCACTCCCATCACCTCCTTCCAATTCCATCGACTCATCACCACTGCTCTCACTTCCAATTTCATCAGAATCAGAATCGTCGCGAACACGCAAGAATTTTCGAGCGATTTGGAGAGCATTCGTTTGGGGTTTCAGTTTTACAGAGGAGTTATCAATTTGGGGAGGGTTTGGGAAAGGTGGCCAGTTGTCGGATATTGGAGGTGGAGTAGGAGGACATGGCCATTCTTTGCCTGGAGATGAATTGATTGGGAGTTTGTTTTTGTTGTGGGTTTTTTGTTTCTTAAAGCGAGTAGATTGGTTGGGGTGGAGATCGTGGCGGAAGACGGTGGCATGTGGTGGTGGAGGAGGGCCTTGGTGCCAGAGGGAATGGAGGTAAATCACTTCGTCTCTAAGCCATTGCTCGTATCTTGGGTCCATTGGAGGAGGAGGTGCAGACATTTCCCAAGGTTTTACCTTAAAACCCACAATTCTCAAGCATCGGGTGGAATTGGATTGAAGAAGTAGCAGAATTGTGGACCTTGTGGTTTTGAATGAGATACATGAAGTTCTAAAAAAATAAAATAGATATATGAAATAGGGTTTTTTACTAATCAATTATTCATACTAATCCTTTAATTTTCTTCGTCCAACAAAATAATCAATAAATTCATACATTTTTTATGAAATAATACAATATATTTAGAGTTAAAATTTTGACACACATATAATTAAATTTTTATTTTCATGCATATATTTCTAAACTTTTAAATAATTTTGCACATATATAATTTATGTTGAATTTTACGTATTACATTACATACACGCTCAATTGCATCTACGCAAGAAAAGATCTTCACTTCTTTTTTCGTTCTTCTTCTCTAATCCTAATTCTTTGTCTAAGTTAGGATTATCAATCTGCGTTAATTCAATTACCGTGATTGATCTAACTATTTTTGTGTTCCTTAGTTCCGTAACAGAGCTTTATAAAGTTGTTTGCATTCCAAGCAAGTATAATTGTCCCAACTCGACCCATCGACCGAGTTTAGATTTAATTGATAAAGTACTTACCCATTAAATCCATAACCAAACATGATTGCAAGCCATTACCAAATATGAATTGTTGTTGAAGTATGCATCATAATCAGGTGTCCGTCCATGGTGGTTTCATCAAGATCACCGTCACACAATAACCGTAGCTTCCAACCTATTAATTATTTAATTAGCACAAGTTAGCAATTGATAGATTAGCAAGTTCAAAATAAAATAGGGTGAAATTCTAAGTGGTTGAAGATGATTTAACCTAATATTATGATTTTGCGTTCTTATGGTGACTGAGCGGTAGGAAGAAAAAAAGGATGGCATGCATTAGTTGAACACGTGTGTAATGTAATACGTAAAACCCAACATAAATTATATACGTGCAAAACCATCTAAAAGTTTGAAAATATATGTATCAAAATTAAAGTTTGACAATATGTGTGTCGAAATTTATGAAGTTTAATAATATTTAAGATTTTAACCCATATATTTACCATGCAAGAATAATTGAGTGACCCACATATTTCTTTTTTTCATCTTACTAATTTATTTGTTTAATTTTATCTTTCTCTTTAAACTAGTATTAATCCGTGGCGATGACACGGTATAATTTACTTTTTATAATAAATTACAAAGGAGATAAATAAAGTAATCGAAAAGATAAGATAGTCAAATTATGTATAAAAACAATGTTGATCGTGATGTCATTGAATAGTTATTCTTCATCCAATACTATACAATTGAGTTTTCTTATGCTTACTATAGAAAATATGAAATTACGACTCATCATGAGTGATCATGACAAATACGTTTTTAGATCCGGTCCTACCATAATTGACATGTTAATTTAGTAACAAATACATATTTAAAAAATATTGTATCCCTCAAATGCAAAAAAGATACGAAAGAATACAACATAATCAATACATAAGGTCATTTCCCAACAACCCTACGGTGGTATGTGGTCACCCCACCCCGCCAGACACAAAGTTATTATTCTATAATTATTTTTTACAAGTGACAGTCATTTTTTATCCCGCCCGGCCCATTACGGAGATCAAGAAAATAAAGAGAAGATTGAAAAAAGATCCTTCTTCCAAATAATATCTTCAATTACCCCCCAACCCCCACCCACCCCGTTTCCCAACAACCATCATTGGTATGTAGTCAATCCCACTACACACACAGTTACAAACCTAATTTCCCATGCTACGATTGATCCCTCTCACCCCTTCCACGTACCATTGTTTGTTACAGATCAAAAAAGTAGAAAGGAGATTAAATAGAGTCCAACCACCATCCGTTATGTATTAGAAAGTATAAAGAAGATCGAAGAGACTTCCCTCGAAGTGTATATGTCAAATTCCCCTCCCGATTTTCAACAACCACATGTCTTTATATATATACGGCGCCACCAAAAAAATATTATTTAGAAACATAATATCACATCGCTAAACCTCAATCCCTCCTCCCCACCAACGGGAAAAAATGTAGCTTTACTAACTTAATCATAAAATGTTTCGACCTGGTCTTATCACAAAGTTATGGAACGGATTTGAGTATATGTCAGATTCGGACATGAACATCATTATTTTCAAAGCAAATTAATTTGTGTTGGATAGACCCAATCCGCTGGCGGAATACCAATGTCGTAAATATATTAGCCGAGATAACCTTAATTGTATCCATGAATCTTATTAGTAAAAATATATAGTAAAATGTATGCTCTTAAATCAATTATAGGAAATTATATATTATTTATACATATGCACTTTGTTTCAAATTGGATGATTCATTTTGACATTTTATGTTTAATGTTTTAAACTTCGTATGCGTATAACTCATAAATAATATTAAAAATAATATTAAAAAATTCATATTATAAAAATCACATGTTAAATTGAACTAGATAGAAAAACAATTATACCTTTGAATCACATTGAGAGTTCATGAAGTGGTCGCCCCATAAACTAGGGAGATAGGTTCTATGGCGAATATTGTTTAGTTTCATTTGGATATTGTTAGTCGACTATTTTTGGATTTGGGTGTTATTTGGGTTTGGATCATTTTGAATTAAAAAAGTTCAAATTATTTCAGGTTAAATATTTTCGGATTTGGGTCGTTCTCGAACTAAAATATTTTGAATTGTTTCGGGTTGAATATTGAAGTAGTTTTATACTATGCACATTTTTAATATACTATACAATGATAACTGTATTAATGTTGAAAGTCTCTTTGTTCTAATTCTAACTTGTGAAAGACTTCTTTAATTAGATTTTGTGACTTTGGGTTTGAATTGACAAAGAACATGAGGGTGTAATTAGTTTGCTACTTACTATGCAATATGCTTCAGGGAAATGTACCATATCATCATCTTTGTAGTCCTTTTCATTTTAATAATTGTGTTTCTTCTTATACTGTATTTTTGTCTCATATCTGTTGATAAATACTATAATGTTTCTATAAGTGAATTATGTAATGGTTTATGAGGAGTTTGAAGTCATATTCAAACAATTGATAGATGATACACAATTATACTTGTAAACGGAGAACGTATACTAGTATGATTTATTGATGAACATAATACAATTCAATCACACCTACATTTACTTTTAATTTTTTTAAGTAGAGTACTAAAAGGTACAAGTTTGTTGGATAAATTTTAAAAGTCATTCTTTTTTGCAGATTGAAAATTTAAGTGAAAATAAGAAAAAAAATATCATTCGTAGCATGTTGCGATCATTCTAGTATTATAATAGTAGCATTCAAGATTAATGTCTATGGAATCGTCTTATCGAGGTGAATTCATAAATATGTTCAAAATATTTTTAAAAAGATTGTAGATAAAATTATATGAGATTTAATAAAAGAGATACTTCATTTCCAACTAACTTTCCTATAGTACAATAAAATATCTAGTCATATACAATAACTTTAGTTTATTCCTTTACATGAACAAGTTATAAGAGGTTCATGCTTTAAGATGTGCCATCTAGTAATGGAATACACTGTGATACTTGTGATTTCGCGTCAAATCTAATTCGGGTCATATAGGATCGTTTGAGTACGCATCGGATTATTCGGCTTAATTCTAATCCGGGTCATTTCGGATCGAATGATTCTGGGTTAATTCTAATTCGGGTCATTTCAGACCGGGTGATTTGGGTCAATTTGGATTCAGGTCATTTCGGATCGGGTCATTTCAGGTCAATTCTAAACTCGGGTCATTTCAGGTCAATTCTAAACTCGGGTCATTTCGGGTCGGGTGGTTTCATGTCAATTCTAATTTGGGTCATTTTGGGTCGGGTCTATTCATATCATCCTAATCGGGGCGCTTCGAATCTGGTCATTTCGGATATACCGGATCAATTCGTGTTTCGGGTCATTTTCGGTTATGTTAATTTCGGAATCGAATCGAATCTCGGATCATTTTCGTGTATGATGAATATGATAATTTAAGTCTACTTTCGAATTCAAGTCGGATCATTCCGGATCGAGTTTGAAATTTGGGTCAAGACTGCTCGGCCAAATCATATACACCATCAATGGTCTAAAACCCAATACCATAACTCGTAAACAGACTAATTCATAACTTCAAGCAAACTACATACATACATACACACACATCATACATGCATACATACTAGTGCTATATAACATTTATAGTTTCAGAAATCAATCTCTACGGAATCCACAAGCAACGCAATAATGTCTTGTTTGACAACATTTTTGGCTGCCTCTGTGTAACCATCAACGTAGTTTTTGTAGAAAACTTCAACTAAGCGATTAAAGTTGAGAATACGTGTAACAACAATTCGTGGATAGTTTGATGGCATAAGGCACTCTTCGTTAGTATCCTTCCACGCATTTTCAATCATTTCAATCAATCTAGCTGAAGCCTCTTCTTTTGTCACTAAATGGTCCTTCATGTAGCAATCAATGCCGGCCGCAAAATAACCCTCTTCCTCCGTTTCCCTCTACAATATGCAACAAAGACAAAATAATTGTATATATGTAGGGAATACAATGTACTTTTGAAAGATACACATAAATTTTGCAGTACCTCATAAGAAGAAAGATCATTGAAGAGTCGACCTATTATTCCACCCGCAATAACGATTTTTGGTCGTGTTGTTAGCCACTCAAATTCTTCTTGTGTGATTGATTCCATTCCTACTAAAGACACTGTTGTGTGCATGATGTTTGTACAAGTGATTATGCCATCCACGATGTACTCATCAAAACATGGTAGGGGTCCTTCAGTGAACCCTTTCGCCTTAGCATAGTAGCTCCGAGCAAGTTCTTTCACCTGCGTATGTGTAAATTGCTTGTATTGAAGTATTGGGTGCAAAAACAAATATGAAAAGGAGGATAAACTCTATAATGTACTTCACATTACAGGAAAAACTTTCACTATAGGCATCTACAGTGACACACAAGTGCATCATTTATATTTTTTTTACATGCCATATGAGTGACTTCAAAAAATATTGGTATGTATTAGGGCTACATACCGCTTCTTTTGCATAGTATACAACATATGCCCTTCCTTCATCTGCTACTTCTTTCTCATACTGTGCATAGAGATCTAGAAACGCTTTATAGACCAGCTTCAAAGTATCAGGAAGATGATCAATCTCATTTAAATCCCACCTGTGAGAAAAAAGAAGAAGAAAAAGTTAATCGTCACTACATTTGCCTAAATCAATTGTGAGATTATATGATATCAGCTCTCGGATATATAATTAAACAACATAAATATGACAAATTAAAGTTGTATTTTTGCTAAATAGAAACCAGAGAACCTAATAGAAATTGGGCAATGTTTAGAAAAACAAATATATTAACTACTTTTTCTAATCTTTTAATTTGTCGAGCTACCTTTGAATTGCCTGAGTAAAAATATCAAGGTTTTCAATTGATATGTGGCTAGCATCATAAGTGTCATCTAAAATCGTCGTGAAGATGTAGGTTTTGGCGAGCATGATTCGGGCACGGGAATATTGTGGTTCATAATATGTTCCCAGAGACCAACAATAAGACTCGACCATTCTATCTCTTGCGTATGGAAGTTTCGAGATAATGTCCAATTCCTTCCACCACCTGCACGTACACAATATATCAGTAAACTATCTGTGTAAGGTTTATATGCCTGTATTGTTAAACGCGACGATTATTTAACATGATTAATAATCTCCTGCATTCATTGTACATATCTTACCTTGTGACTTCGCTCAACTCTTGTTTGTGAAGTATCTGCAATAAATTATAGTCTAGTTTCGCAAACTTCAGCAAAGTTTCACTCTTTGATTCACCAATATTCTCATATATAGATATAAAATTACGCGCTTGAATTCTTGGTATGCCATAATGCAAGGGTTGGGCAAGGGCATCCACCACCTGTTTCTTTAGTGTTAGACTGAGGTGCGGTGAAATCGCCATGCACTTAAGATTAGCCGTGGAAAAGGAAAGAGCATCCTCCAAGATTGTATCGTTGTGTACTCTAAGATGTGCCGCTTCATACAAACTAATCACGCCCCTAACATCATTCTTCAGGGATTCTCGAAAATTTCCAGTACTCTCATCTTTGAATCTCCTGAAAATGTCTGAATGGACTAACAAAATTTTAGAAAGATCAACACGATTTGAATCTATTACTGATTTGTCTTCCATCGGACCGATTTTTGTTTTAGGAAACCAATGTAAAACTGAAAAAGTGTTCATTCATACCAGAAGATATCCTGTAACCGTGTTGCCTGAATATTCTGAAATGAACAGCAATAGTGTACAAGTCATAGGATTCATCTCCATAGTTCGTGTTTCGATTGAAGAGTTGTTGTACTATATGTTCAATCTCATCTTCAAAGTGATAGGAGATGCCTAGTCGCTCAAGTGAATCAATCAGATTCATCATATTCCTATCTTTCTGATCAGTTGTGTTCTCATCATGATCATGATCAAGTACTAGCATCATCCTTACTTGATCCTTCAACCCTTCAATTTCCTTCGAATATTTTTCTGCAACCTTAATAAAATAGAATCCAGCATCTTTTTTAATGAGAAAATCTTATGTAAGACGGTCTATATCCAGAGAAAAGATATATATTATCAATAAAACAACTCATATTATTAATCAAAACATTAATATTGTTAACGAAATAAGTTGTGTTGTAATATTATAACTCATAATGTTAAGAATATTTGTATTTTGATTAAGATTATAGATGTTTTTTTCAAGAATATACATTGTAATAAAGACACAGTTTACCAATAAGATTGTGTTCTCTTCAACTGAAATTTACTGAACTGAACTAAACTGAAATAAGGTATAAATTATAACTAAGCCGAGCTGAACTGGACTGGACTGAATTGAACTTAAGTGATTTTCAGTTGAAGAGAACACAGCCTAACTTTTCAGTTAGCTTTTCAGCTCCATGAGCTTTTCAACTAACTTTTCAGCTCCGATTTGACCGCCTAGTTGATCGGCCAGACCATTGAATTATTTTGGTGGGCCAGTTCACCCTATTTATATATATTTTTTATATTTATAATTTATTAAATATATAATATAAAACTATAAAAATTATAACAATTTTCATGATTTTTCGTTCTCTACTAATAAAAATCATTTTTGATTATATTTTAATTATTTTAATTTTATGACTTTTAAATTCGTATTGACCTTAATAAAATAAACACTCTTAGAATATGTTAAATATGTCAAAAATATATATAAAAAAAAATAATAAAAAATAAGGTAATTCGGATAATCTATTAGACATGATTTTCGACTGCAGTGGTCAACAGAGTGGACCACAACTATTCATGATTTTGTGGATGAACTATTTAAAGTGGTCAAATTGATGTGATAGATTAATATATCGTAAGGATTATTGAATATAGTAGCTCATAAAGTTCCTCGCATATTTTTTGAGTTTTTAGGTGATAATAAGACACCTTAAACACTTAGATTGAAAGTATTCCTAGTACAAGTATGAACTAGCTAGAAAAATAATTATACCTTTGAATCATGTTGAGAATTCATGAAGTGGTCGCCCCATAAACTAGGGAGATAGGTTTTATGGCGAATATTGTTGACAGTTTCCTTTGGCAGGTACCTTGCTTCTCCAAAAGGCAATATGGGCCTCATTTTTATTTCTTCTACTTATAAAATTGTTGTGGCAAAAGTTTAAGGTGCAATGGAGGATGATCGATCTATCACTGCCTCACTGGCTATATTTATAGCTTGGAGAGGACTTAAGAAATATTCTCCAAACTTCCCACACCACCACACCAACAAGTCATTTATTTTTAACTCAAAAATAGAAACCTAGTCATTTGTTTTTCTCGTAAAAAAAAAAATCGTTTGTAATACTACTATAGCGGTCATTTCCCCACTCAAATCGAATATTTTGTAAAACAAACTCAATTTCAATTGAAAATGACCGCTCAAATTCTATTTCAATCAGTTCATTAGTCATTTGTTTTTCTTTCTTTTTAATGCAATAAATGATAAAAACGTGTAACTCAATTTAATGAGAATAAATATGAAAGATAACGAAGTCAATTTGATTAGAATGATTTACTAGCAATAGTTTGCATATAATAAGGAGAACGAATCACGTAAGTAATTATCTATATCACTTTAAATATCGTAGATGGTTACTCAGATGAAGACATGTAAATGTGGCTAGTGAAGTATAGCTATATTGGTTAGCCTGAGGCGTGGGTTCAGAAACCGTTAAGTTGAGAGTTTAATTTAATGTATTCTAATGAGTGATAATTATGTAATAATTGAAATGAATATTGCATAAATTTAAATGATGTAATTTAGATTAGTATCTCAACATTACAAAACCTGCATTTAAGTGATATATTAATATAATAATCTGGAGAATCGTAAAATCTCTATAAATTAATACTCGATAAAATTAATAATTTGTCCCAGTTATAATTTGGGACCTGTATAAAATTGGACCACAATCGATAAAATAATAGAGTAATAACTTTTTTAAATTTCAGTGTATATATTGGTCGCAACGAAACTACTAAATTAATAATTACTGAAATCGGACGTTAACAATTAAAGTTACTTTTTTCGAAAACATCACAACTTATTTTTCTTTTGAAATTTTTTCTTAGAAAAATTAATACGAAATCATCCCATTAATTAGATAAGAATTGATAATACGTAATTACCAAAATAGATTGTACCATCAGCTAAAGAGAGTGTACTTCAATCAAATGCACATTGCACTTGTACTCTATGCCCACTTGATTGTACATTCCAGTTAGAATAGGATTGCTCTATATATTTAGGGGCTGATTGGGATAGCATTTAAATGCCCCTATTTGGCTCAATGAACAGTGATTTGGCCTAAAATACACTTCAAATACCACCATTTCAATTTCATTCCAAACACAATTTTATAAAAATTCCCATTCAAATGCTATGTCAATCAGCCCCTTAGCTACTTTTCCAGTTCATTTTCACTTCAGTTGAAGAAAATAATAAAACGGAATTTTATAATGTAATCGGGAGGAAGTACTATTCACTAATTGGTTTTCATTCTTTTTATAAAATGAATAAGCAATTATAAGCACCATGTAGAATTTTGTTGTATAGTTTTATTTATTGTATACTCCTATATGAAAGTATAATAGTATTACCTAAAATTATAAAAATATAGCGGCCTGAAAATGCACATGCGTTATTTCAAATTTATTCAAGTTGTGATAATAGAGTGAGCTAAGTTAGTAAGCTGTTTTCACTCAACTATAATGTCGGAGGTACGAATCATATTTTTCATTTATGCTGATATTATCTTATGCTTATTTATGCAGAAGTAGAAGTTAGAATAAGCGAGGAGTATTTAGGACCATTTAGAACAGCAAAGTAAGTTAAGTTTGAAGTCAACATAAGTAGCTTTCTAGATAATTTATAGACAGACTGCAGCCACAGACTCACAGCATATATCTTATACTCTACTTTGAATGTTTTTTTTTTTTTTTCAACTTCCTACTATTTATTAATATTAGAAAAAAGGGTATCATAATGCGTATCGGGCCATGTTTATATAATATACATATATACTCTGGTTAAATTTTATATCTTGCCCTTTCGGTTTACAAAAATGTCCAAACTAAATGCACGTTAAATTTACCACAATTGGCTCAATATATAGTATTGGAGGAAAATGTGTTAAATATTTTATTTTCAGTTGATAAAAATATATTAAAATAAGTAATATTTTGAAAATATCTAGAAGTTCTTGTCTGTGTTGAATTGGATTTCCTTGGACCAACGACATCCTAAATGGACTTAGACTAGGAAAATGGCTTTGATTTTCGGCAGCCACAAATAGCGGTGAGGAGATTTCAGTCCATTCTCTTTCATTAAAAACTTCTTCAATTTATTTCTATTTTATAAGGCTAAGTTTAGTTATATTAATTTTATTTCATATTATACTTCAATTCAATTTTATTTAGTTTAGTTTAATAAATTTTAATTGAATATACATAGTCTTCATCTCCTCTTAAAAATATACTAATAAAGGTTAGGAAAAAATGTGCTAATTTATAATCTCCCTCTCTCATAAAGATAGTATTACTTCCCCATTTCTCTTCACATTTTAACTTTAACAGGTTAATTATTTTTTAATTTAATCACAAATTACTCTTAAATGATGATACTAAATAATATAGTAAAATTATATAATTAAAATTTAGTAATTAAATTTTTTATTATATAATTTTATTTAATTATCTATTTTTATCGTTCAAGAGTCATTTGTAGTTAAGTCATACGTAGTTTATTATAAAAAAGTAAAATGACAAGTTTTATAGAAAATGGATGTATTAGTTTATTGTCACTTCCAGTATAACTAGTTATTCTTTTTTGAAGCCTAGAGGCATGAGATGGCTACGAGTTAAAAAGATTCCTTATATTTCAGCCTCATTAACATTTACAATTCGGTGAGGCGTTATTATTATTCGGATCTGCACATTACACTATATGTGGTATATTAAAAGAAAGTTAAAGTAAGGACAAATGTATTCATCAAGATACCTCTTCTATTTTGGTTCATGTGTTGTAGTTGAATTGGATTCTTGACTTGTTCTTTGACCGTATTTCATGAAACACTCCAAATTTATGACAAATACAGGTAGCCCCTCCAACCCATTTTAGTTGACCATAATTCCAAATCAACTTTCTCTCTCTCCCATATGGATTTTCCTCTCTCCACACATTAAAAGGCTAAAACAAATTTAAATTTTAAAAAATATTAAACTACAAAAAAGTTATGGTGGTGGGGTCTATCTATAATGAACATTACATATTACATGAATAAGTATATAAGTGATTTAACACATTGTTCAGATATGTTCAATGGCAACACGTGTAAGGTACGTGAGGATGGTACAATAATTAGCAATGAATATTTGAGGGACTTATATGTGATTGATTTGAATAAAGTTTGTATACTAGTCGTTTTGTTACTTCTTTTTTAATTGTTCGATTCCTTTCTTTCTATAAAACCTTCATTTGAGATCATTTTGTTCATTGTGCGGTGCAAAAGGGATGAATTGTGATAAATATATTACATAAAGTTTGTCCAAAGTTATATTAATATTAAATCCATATGCATCGAAAACGTACGGAATATAATGGGATGACTACATACATATATGGTATTAAGAACTTTCGCTTTAGTTATATTCTTTTGCCAGGTAAAATGGCGAGTTTTATTGAAGTAGTTTAAACTTTTTTTAATTTCGATTATTGAATCAACTTTTTACTTTTGAATTATCGTTTGAGCTCAAGTAGGTCAGAGTAATTTCTCCATTTTAAGAATAAAATACTCTAAAATGCTGTAAAGATCATACAATAAAAGTGGAGGGAATGAAATCTAGAGAGATCCTATCAACTATATAAGTAGATGACGGGAAAAAAGTACTGAAGTACAAAATTACAGGTTCTTTCTCATTTTATAGCAAGAAAGGAACCAAACAATTAAAAAAAAACGGTAACAGCTAGTATACGAAATTACATTCAAATCAATTAAATATAAGTCCCCCAAATATGCATTGCTAATTACAGTTTCATCTCCACATATCTTGCACGTGTTGCTATTGAACATACTTGAACAATGTGACAAATTAATTACATACTCATCCATGTAATATGTAATGTTAATTACATAAGATCCAACCACCTGAACCGTCAAATATTAAGAAGAATTAAAGAAAAGAGAAAAGAAAAAAAAATAGGTAAAATGAATTAAAGAAAAGCAAAAATGTAAATATTGGATGGCATTTTCATTATTAAAATTAACTTTCTCGTCCACCTCAGCAAGCTTCCATGCCAACTAAGCAAGAGAGTTGACTTTTCGGGCTATATGTGATTAGAAATGGAACACTTTATATTTTGAGGAGGGTATCTGTAAATTAAGCCAATCGGGGGGGGGTTTTGAAATAGAGTTCTGTAAGGTCCGCAAAAATTTCCTCGTGTATCCGAAAAATTAATTTGATATTAATTTTATTATTTCGTATGAGCGAAAATATTACGTAAGTAGATTGGGTCGAATTTAGAATTCTAACGCCGGGCGGATTCGACGTTAAAGTAAGAATTAGGAATATATTAATAAAATAATAATAAAAAATTAATAAAAATAAAAATTATTTATTTTAATTTTCCTATGGCTCGAGTTCGACTCGAAAGGTGCCCGGAAATCGATTTTATATTTTTTCGGATTTTATTTGCGAGTCGTTTGGAAGCCAGAAGGATCCAGTTGTATATAATAGCAAAAGTATCGATTTACCCTTAGCCCTTTCTTCTCCTTCTTTTCAAAG
This sequence comes from Plantago elongata, assembly GCA_036897095.1. Taxonomy (NCBI): domain Eukaryota; kingdom Viridiplantae; phylum Streptophyta; class Magnoliopsida; order Lamiales; family Plantaginaceae; genus Plantago; species Plantago elongata. The sequence goes on along the minus strand of JAYMSP010000797.1, from coordinate 15,877 downwards.
TGAGGGTATTTTGGTCCATTTACACCCCTTTTCTTCCCTAAATCACCCAAGCTACTATAAATGGCAATTCACCGTGCCATTCCCAGATTCACCGCCGCTCCTCCCATCTGCTCGCATCCGCGCCCATCACCTGTCCAAGCCGCGCATGTGCCCGTCCCCTGCACCTGTGTCGTGCCCCTTCCCTCACGCCTGTGCCAAGCCGTGCCAAGCCGCAAAACAGTGCCAAGAAATCGATCTCCTCGTGCCAATCTCGTGTCACCCGTGTGCCAACCATAGCTCGTCCGACCAATCAACAACCACCGCGCCAAGGCGGCGCCGTACGCGTGGAAGACAGGAAAATTTCGGCTGGGGGAACGTGGCAAACGACGAGAAAGAGGCGCGGGCTGAGTCACAACCACGCGGCGGCACCACCGGCTTCCGGCCGACCCCAACCGCCTCTCCTTCGCCGCCATTGTCCTATAAATAGGAGGTCCATCCTTCATTTCCGGCATCCCATTTCACTGTTTCTTCTTTTTCTCTCATTCCCATTTCCTCCACTCACAACCACCACTGCCGCCCTACTCCGGCCACCACGCGCCACCCATCTCCACCACTGCCACCCTATTCCGGAACAGACTCGTTCACTCGACCAAAAATTCCGGTAAGTATCTCGATCGAATTTCGATTATATTCGAATAGCGAACGAGAAATTAATTAATAATTCCTCGCAGTCGTGCCGCACCGACAACACCACCTCGACCCGCTGCCCGTCGTCACCTCGCCTCGCGCTCGACGCTCGCTCGGTTAGTGTCGTGTTACCCTCGTTTATTAGCGCTAATTATCATTAGTTATCGGTTATTATTGTTATTATTATTAATGGTCGTTGTTATCGTAAAGTGGGATTTAAATTATACTGTTAGCCTGTTAAATTACTAGAATAACCGGTGAGATTAAATATTGTATATGGTTTAGTGTCGACTGGCCGTCGACTGTAGAATAATTGCCGCGGGTTGCGGGCTGTTATTGCGATTAAATTATATTGTTGGATTGAGCGTAGACGTCGACTTGTCATCGACTAGGGAATGGTGATATAATAATTTTGTTGATGGTATTACGCTGCTGAATCAGTTATTGGTTAGTTACTGTTATAGGTTGGAATTATACTGAGACAAACTTGTCGTCTGTTGTCTGAATTTATCTGTTAGGAGTCATATACCGGAGGTAATTTTTGAAAATAAAATAAAAGGTCACATTGACAGTTTTAAAAGAAATAAATAATTTTAGGATTTGTTTAAGGTTTAAAAGTCGAGTTGCTAAATAGTGTCGGTTAGTTTAAACGTCGAATATTTAATTAATTAAAGTGTCATAATAATTGTAAAACTCGGATACTAAATTAATTCGTACGTCATAAGATAATTTACTTAGACGTCGTCATAAAATATGGGGAATTGTCGGGAGTCTTTTTAAGTTATCTAGGTTGGGAATTGAGTAGTATTGTTCATCTGTTTATGAGGAATTTCGGAGTCTCCTGACGTGCCGGATATATATACGGTGAGTGATTACGAGCTTTCGGCATCCGGCCTTGGGAAAGTTTGCTACTGTTCATTCCTCGCATTTTCATTCCTGTACCTGTTTATGTGTCTGACTGTCTAACCCTGACTGCGACCACTGACGACCGACTCCGACTCGTTTACCGATTTAGATTTCTAACTGTATCACTGTAGATGACCTGTACTTAGGATACCCACCTGTCTTGACTTAGCATTTTATTGCTCCAATTGCTTATTAATATTGTACACCGAATCCGTTTACTGATTCCGTTTTTGCTGATCCTGTCTACTGATCATGTTACTGATCCTGTTTGCTGATACCATTACTGAACCTGCATATTACTCTTGTTACCGATCCTCATACACTACATTGCACGAAAATGTTTTCCTGTAAATACAACCACACACTAAAAACTGTTTTGGGAAACCGTTAACATACTATTTAGCTGGGTGATGTCACTTGCAGCACTACTGTTACTGTTACTTGTCATTCGGCAGTCGCTAAGTGCCATGCGGAGCGAAGTGCTACACCGCGTATTCGTGGTGGGAGCCACCACTCGAGTCCATAGGGCCACCTCTAGGGGACTAGCCTATAATGACACCATAATGTTACTGTCGTCGGGTGGGATTCAATGCCGCGGTCTTGCACTGTTACTGTCGTTGAATGGATCACCATGCCACGACCCCATACTGTTACTGTCGCCGGGTGGAATACCTACTGCGATTACCGTTACTGTTCCCGTTTGCGGTTTCCCCACTGTTCAAAAATAATTGTCTGATCAGCGTGTGTGTTGGTTTATTGTATTATTGCATTTCATACGCATATTCATGCATGCTTGACTATCCTCACCGAGTCCTAGTGACTGACACTCTCTCTGTTTCAATAATTTTGCTTTTTCAGATTTTGAGCACGAAAACAGGCTTGGGTAGCTAGCAGACAGACAGACTTTGGCTGAATTCCGCTGCTGAACTATTAAGTTTAAATGTGTGTTTTCTGTTTTCACTTATCCAGTACATGTGGTTTGAAAAGGGATAATGCTTTGATATTTTAATAAATATGTATTTGGAATATTCGGCACAACCATTGACGTCTGAACCAGATCCGGGCCGCTACAAGTTCAATTTAAGGTGTAGTAAATGTAATTATCCCTAGCTATAATAATTTCAACCTAAAATTTTATATAACTTTCTAGGGCAAATTACATCTAGGACCCCTTTTAAATTTCGTAATTACAGATAGGTACCAGTTACTGTAACAATAACTTGTGAATCCTATTAGTTCAAACTTAATTACATCGAGGTCCACGAATTTGAATTTTGACGGTTTAAAACATGGAAATCTCTTTTGTACCCTTGTTAAATTATCAGATTTTGAAACTCGCCAAACAGCCTTAGACTGTGGATGCCACATGACATGCACGTGAGGACCTACATGTAATTAGAACTGAACTTATTATACTTAGTTGTAATTGAATTATGACCGTTTTTTCTTTTAAAAAAACTAGCCGTTAGGTTAGTTATGTGGAGACTATTTAAACACCAAAGCTTGCCAATTTGGCACCTTATTTCAAATTTTTACACTACAAAATTATCTAATTCAACAATGGCTTCTAGAACAGATGTTTCAGGTGTTGTTATTCATCCGGTTTGTAAGAAGTCAAATTGTGGTAAGCAAACTATTCTATATGTGAAGACAGCTCAACCACATGAAGGAAGATTTATTTGGGTTGTCCAAAGCACAGATGGTCTGAATGGTGTGAAGTGGAAGACAATGTACAAAAACATCATGGGGAAGCAATTATGCACCCCAAATTGCTTTATGAATTTGCTCCTTTTGCACCATCACTACATCAACATTCAAGCGTACATAACGGGTGTAAAGAACCTACTAAAACAGTTCAGAGAAGACAAAAGAATCCTAATGTAGACAAATACATTAGTTTAGGCAACTTATTTGCCTTAACTTTTTTTTATTTTCTATGTACTTCGTTGTACAGATAGTAAAAATGTTTATGTAGGCTAAACATTATAAGCAAGTTAGAAATGACACTGTATTGAACTTAATTTTCAAGTGCAAGTTATCAATACAAATTGTATACAAAATAAATCTGGAGTAGTATCATTCTATCCAAAACAGCTTAAAGTACTAGAATTTCAAACAAAATAAGAGCACTACAAGTGCTTATAATTTGAGATAGCTACAATCCAAACCACTTACCCATACATGTTTCCCTTGCTGCCCTTCCACCTGTACCCCAAACTCTTCCAGTACTTGAAGTTCCAACCTGATCATTCCCTCTCCCATCTTCATTTTCCCTGCCAATTGAACTTCTTGCAGTTCCATCAACCCTTCCTCTACCTCTTGCAGATCCAGCCTGATCACTCCTTCCTCTACCTCTCCCAGTTCCATTTCCCCTTCCACTCCTTCCTTTACCCCTTCCATTCCCTACACTCTCTGCATTTGCCCTCTACATGCACATTCAATATTCAAAGCTCAACACTTACATAACCAACCAAAACATACTTGTACAAGCATATATATTGTCCCAACCAAAACAGTTAGCAAATAAAAAGGGGGATAGCCATCACTTACATCATTTTCCTCATCTTGTTGATTAGTTCCATCATTAACTTCATTTTGTTGATTTGCTTGTGATTTTAAAGGTTCCTCATCTGCATTCTTTTGTTGCAAAACATCATAATCAAGGGTTGAGATTCACACATACATAATTTTCAAGAAATGCATTATTTAGATAAAGAACTCACCATTCCTGGACACTTCCTACAGTTGTGTCCTCTAACCACATAGATTGCATTTTGGTGGTCTTCTACTCTTGTGTAATTAGGGGTGAGCATCGGTCCCAGCCCGGCCCAGACTGGACCCGGACCGATTTTCGATTTTTTTCAATACCGAGGTCCGGACCGATGTTGAATCGGTCCAGGTCCGGACCGGACCGAAAAAGTCGGTCCGATTTCGGGCTTGGACCGAACGGACCGACTTAAAAAAAAAAAGAAAGAAATTTAGAAATCTTGTCACCTACTAGTCTACTACTTAGCCAAATTTCACACTCAGAAACTTACTGCTACTACTACTTTTCCTTTCTTCTTCTTTTTTTTTGAACAAACAACAGATTTAACACTTGATGGTTGCTACAAGTAATATCCATCACTCATTTTTATCTGAATAGCTTTTTAGCCTCAGTTAATGATGATGGATAGATCATAAAAATATGAAACTAACCAAAAAATAGTACAACGAAACACCAAGGCAACTTCTCTTCACAATTGGGTTAAATTAAGTCGCCTCTTGTGCAGGAACATGATTACAGGCGCAGAAGAATAGATTCCCACATGGTTGCCACAACAAATAGGGTTGGCAAGACGATCTGGCCTCTGAAAGATGACATCAGACTCGGAGAACTGCTCTTTATCGGTGATCCTTTCTTCTTCTTCTTCTTCTTGAACACTCATCTTCACTCTTTTCGACGGACTCTGTTCGAACATGGGCGAGCTTTTTCGATGGTGGCGGAAGAGAAGAGCAGAGAGTCGGGAAGAGAAGAGCGGCGGAAGAGGAGCGGCGGTGGCGAAAGAGAAAAGAGCAGAGGAGAGGCGTGGCGGCGTGGTGTCGGTGTTGGAGGAGTGCTGCCGGAGGCGGAGGAGAGGCGAGCGGTGGGAGGAGCAGAGGCGAGCGGGGAGGAGGAGAGGCGAGCGGTGCATTGGGAGGAGCAGTGGGAGGCGACTGTTGTGTCTGTGTGGCTATGTCTGTTGTGGCTGACTCATGTGTGGCTGTGTTTGGAATTGGGGCTTGGGGTTAAATATATATATATATACTCTAATCGGTCCGGTCGGTGGACATGCAGTTTTATCGGTTTTTGGACTGGACCGGACCGAGGACCGAAATATTGAAATTCTCCATACCGAGGACCGGACCTAGTCAGGCCCGTACCGGACCGAGGACCGATTTTTCAGTCCGGTTAGGGCCGATTTTCGGTCCGGTCCTAGTTTTGCTCACCCCTATGTGTAATGGTGCAGTTTGTCTCCTAGGCTTTGCACCACTTTCACTTGTATGTCTTATCCTAACTACAGGAAGCCTCCCAGGTGGTCTAAGAACTATAGGAGGAGAGCATTCATCTTCAGTGAGATCATTTGGCCAAAATCTATAGTTGGGAACAGGTTAAATAATCATATTATAGGCCCTAATGTATGCTGCCTTCGTGTGGTTATCACTTAAGTAGTTCTCTCCATCTTTCTCTGTTATGATATATAACCACCCAAGCATACCTACAGGGAATGTCACTCATGTTCCGTCTTCTACAACTACAGGATCTTGTCTAAAGATTACCCAAAAATGTGTATGACTAGTCCTCCACCTCATACACATTACGAGATTATGAAATTAGCCTAAGTCTCCTAGATTGGTCATGTGTTCCATTCAACTTTTTCAAGACCCTTGGCATTACAACTGAGGCACAAGATGCTCCCTTCTGCCTCCTCACCACAATTCTTTGCATAACTTGTGTTCCTATTCCCTACAAAACATAGAGTATATATATCAAAAAAAGCTAGTTAAGTAATCAACCAATATGAGCATATACAAGATAGAGTGTATTGACTTACCTCCACAATATTCAAGACAAAATATCCTCTAATAGGCTCCACCTAAGAGTTGAAGCTCTCACTGCAGTTGTTAGTACAGTGGTTAATCTTTGGAATTGGTCAAAATCATGTCTTGCCCAAAATCCTAAAGAAATATTCATTAGGTCTACACTCTCATTTCATCTTCACCATAGATTTGTTAAAGTCATGCAGTTTAGGTTGTTGCAGGTTGCCAATAATGCTTCCTTAGGTCTACACTCGCCCATTTCAGCTTGAAGTTGTCATACATGTGCTTTGCACATTTTCTATTGACAACAAATGGGGCAACTCTTCAATAACAGGCACAAGACCCTGCATTTGTTATATACAAATAGTTAGCTGCAATCTAAGAAACACACTTCATACAAATATAAAGAACCAAATAAATAAGACATTATACCTTTTGTCTGTTTGCCATGAAATGCCAGTGTTTGTCAACATCCCATGGACTAACAAATTGCTCAAGGCATTGCAGAAAGAAGCCCCAAGACTCTTTACACTCTGACTCAACAATAGCCTAGGCAACTGGAAATATTCCACAGTCTGCATCAATTGAAACTGCACTCGACGAGTGACCAACATATCTTCCCCTCAGATGATACCCATCAAAGAAGAGGAATGGGTTGCACCCATTCAGGAAACCTCTCTTTAGCCCCTCCAAACCACAAAAAAACCTCTGAAAGTGTGGTGGTCTTTCAATTGCAGGCTTCACATCAATCTCAACTATAGAACCAGGATTTGTCCTCAACACCATCTCTTTGTATTTAGGTGACAACCTAAATGCCTCTTCAGGGTTACTTCATAAGATTTCTATGGCTTTCAATATTGCTCTATAAACCTTCATGTAACCCACTTGTATATCCATCATTTTGTTGACCCAGGGTTCCAATTTCTTTACTTTAATACCAAAAAAATTTCCTCAATGGCTCAAGTAACTTGGTTGCTAGCCGGTTAGTATCTGCCATTTTTTAAATCAACCCTCCTAACACACTTGAACACTCATCATTCAAGACAGTTGAAATGCAGAAAATGAAGGGGAAACTCGATTTCGTGTGCGTATAACGATAGTATATTTGTAGTAGCTCCCCACTTTTTTTTATTGGTTTGGGCTCCCACATCTACTAAAGTAGTCATTTTTAGTCTGAAAAGCAAACAGTACCCATATGTACTTTCTCTCATTGGGATGTGGCTTGGTGGGACCCGTGTACATTAAATTGTTACTTCAGTTGCTGCCCAAGTGAAGCATTAATGTAATCAATACCCTTTTTTTCAAAATTAATATTAGTTTTCATTGTTTCCTTTTCTTCATTTCATCACAATTATAATCTAGTATAAATAAAACTAAAAAGTTATGAAAATACATAGTTCTGATACATTTGGTATGGGCGCTGGTGAATACTTTTTATTGTTGCTCACAATTATTTCATTTGGTTAGGTTCAAACTTGGTAAAACTAGTATATAAGGGAATATATTAGTATTGGATCTTAGTTTGAGAAAACTAAACTGGGGCGTAAGTAAAATAAAAGAGGGGCTGGGATACAAAGCCCAAGCTGCAATCCAGACCTTAGACCAATAAAATAGAAAATGAAGTGGATATGTTAGTCCAATAGTTTTGAATTTAAATGCAGAAAATAAAAGTTAGTGCATCAGGTAGTTACCCGTTGGTATGTTCTCCACTTCTCTTACTACATTCCCCAATTATCCTACTACTTTCTCTAGCTTCAGCAGGAGCATTACCCTTTGGTACGTTTTTCATGAAAATCTTCTCCAATATATATTCAAACTCCTGATCATCCACCACAAATCCTGGTGAAACATACTTTTGAGGAGTTTGTTCAGTAGGTTGAGGTATATAACGAGTAGAAGTTGATTTGGTGGCTATTGGTTCAACTTGTGGAGTTCTTGGAGATTCAAGGGATGGTACTTGTTGTGTGGCCCGACTATGTTGTGTTTCTTGAGTGGGGGGAGGTGGAGGTATATCTCCATCAAACAAATCATCTTCAATGAGATCAACAAAAGCTGGTGGGTGTGGAGGGCATTTGGGAGAACTATTTAGTGGTTTTGGATTACAATTCCTCTGCCTAAACAATCTTTTTCTAGTTGTACTAGTTTTTTTCTGAACTTTGGTAGGAGGAACATACTCAACATCAACTTCCATACAAAAAAATCATTCTCTCTTTTACCTTTCTTCTTACCAGACATATCCACAGCCAAAGGCTGAACATAAGTACTCTATAAATGCAGGTCTACTTCCATATGTTTCATATTCAACTCAAACATCTTCGTAACACTAGCATCATCTAATATCTCAATTCTTTCAGAAGACACATAAGTATCAGCCACCATACTAAAAAACAGAGTACCATCTGAATACACACCATCTAACACAAACTTGTAGACATCATTCAACAATTGAGAGTGAGAATACCTGGAAGAGTCGGTATTGGTAAGCATGTACTCATCCTTACAGTAACGAATCTTGATGTTAAACTTCTTCGTTGTCACTGTAACAACAAATAACAACGACTGATCAATAAAACAGGAAGTTCGAAAAGAAAAAAACCTATCTGCGATTTCAATAATTCTTTATTTAAGGTCCACATTACTACTTCTGTGTATTTTTAGATATTGTATCTTATTTACTATATGCAATTTCGTTCCACAGGCTGAGGTAGACATGAGGATCGATGGTCGGGACCTCTCCATTGAAGAACAAAACAAAATCTTCTTCGAGGTCAACCCATTGGACAACAGGGGTCGAGTCTATGGAGTTGGTAGTCTAGCTACTTCGCTGGAACCTGGTAGCTAATCAGTCTCACAGGGAGGATCACGCTATACTCTTTACACAAAGAACCAGGTCGATCGGATGATGACTCCCATGCAGAGGCAGATTCAGGATTGCTTGAGAACCAGGCTCGTCTACAGACTCAAATGGAGTCTTTCAAAAGACGACTTCCGTCTGAATCACCTCCATCGTCTCATGATCACATTATGGATTAGTTACTTGTTTTTACTTTTCTAGACGAATTATTAGGTACTTCTGTTTCATTTGTCCACGAATGATTAAGTACTTGTGTTTTATTTTGTTTACGGATTCTTAGTTACCGCTTTAGTTCCTATGGATGTTTATAATTACATTTGGATGCTTTTTATTCGACGAATCATTTTTATTCGACGAATCAATTTTATTTGAATATGTTATTATACAATATTATTGTGTGAAAATGCGAGACAAAAACAGGAAACTTTTAATATGAAAATAAAACAGCTTTCCCAGGTTAGCGACGGATCGTTGGTGGAAGAATTCAAATAGGGACGGATTCTTCCACCAACGATTTAGGGACGCTCTGAGCGTTCCTAAATCGATCGTTCATCCAATTTAGCGACGGTTAGTTGTCCGTCGCCAAGGACGAACTAGGGAATTCTAGTGACGGATAGATATGCGTCGCTAGAAATCGTTGGACGGCTCAATGACGGTCTAGCCAGCGATGATGAACTTATTCGTTGCTGGCCCCGTCGCTGGTCGGATCGCTGGGGATCAGCGACGAATAGATCCGTCCCTGATCCCAGGTTTTTTTTAGTATGTTGGAGATTATATCTCCACTAATTGAAATTTCTCAAAATATATTACTTGCAAGTCAAAATCTGTTGGTTTATTGAATTCGTTTAATCAATTGGACTTCATGTCCATGAGCTCATTCTTTATCATCATAATGCGATTGAATGGACTCACATGTAAGATCCCCATTTACATGTCCAATAAATCATGTCCATCGAATTTCGCATATGCCTATTCATTTCTCGGTTGCATGTATACCGGTACATCAAATCTCTTTCTTAGATTTTTCAATTCAGTACTGATAATTGATATATGACTATGTTTGTAGGTACCATTTCATTGCATATAGGTAATTTATTATGATTTAGATATCTATGCCTTTTATGGCATACATTACTCTTCAGGAGTACCAATTGTTTTATTGTTGCCATTTTTTCTTGTATTGTACTCAGTACTGGAACCAATTTTCACTGAGGTGGATGAATCATAGTACAACAGGCAAGATATCTCAATGTACAATACATGTCATTCTATAATCGATATGTAACTCTGTATAACTCAATATTTAGGGTCATAGCGGGTTAACATTCAAATCATAAAACTTTATGTTTGAACATATCTTGATATAGTAACATGAAGCTGAATCTCTAGTTCGAGTTTGAACTTTCAAATGTATGGGATCAATTCGCTCTATGAATTTCTTTTACCAGCTTATTCATACATGTTATTCCTCTACTAAGATGGAAAACAAGGGCTCATTAAAATTTAATGTCAGTTTAAAAATCGATGTATGCATACAACTTGTGTATGCTTCAATAATTAGTTCTTTGCGGAGAACAATATGATAGAGGTCAATATATTTGCACAGTTGGATTTTCTTGTGCTGGAAATAAATTTGCCCTCAAATTGAAGATCATACTTGTGGGTAAAGTCCATGTATACATCAATAATAGTCAACTTAAAAGTGTGACTTTTGTTAATTCAAGATCCTCATTTCCATGCTTAATCCCAGTGTTATGTGATGCCATAATAATAAATACAACACGAGATAACTTTCAGTACATAATCATATAAAAATTTCAGGTTTCACATAAACAATTAAGTTATAACCGCATGGCTTAATTTGTCACATCAAATTGCATATTTTCTCTCAACTTGAGGTTGATGAGTTCTATTTATACTTGCTTTTGGTGTTTAATGCATGTATAAACAAGCAAAACGCTCACATTCACTTTCGGGAATGAGAAGAATCAATTTTTTTAAATCGACCATGATCTTCCATGCGAAATTAAATTTTTTTTTTCTTTTTCCAAACACCTATTGTGGTGTGATCATAGATGCACTTTGTATAGATCAAATAGTAGTTATCCTACTTTTTATTTGCATCACCATCTCCCAACTACGCGGGTGGGTTGTTTTATACTATATTTGTATCATATCAGTAATGCCTTTCTTTATCCAGTATAAGTGGACACTTAATGTTTGTCTAGCTAAACAAAGCTAGAATATTTGATCCATTTAGGGATGATTTTATCATAGTTCATGATATGTGTGCGGACATATTTTAACAACCATCAATCACTGTACCACTTTTGGTGGTTATATTAAAATTCAAGATCTGCGGATCTTTGATGGTATAAGGTATTCAACCTTTTAAGTTTCCTTCATTGATGGTGAAGAAATATATAATTTGTGCCTTATCTGGGCTTTATATGTATATCACATATTCATTTTAGACAATATGGTTTTGTATTGTATCAATCGCTTGTAGAGCGTTCTTCCAAAATATGAGTTTGGATATGATTCACCACTAATTATAAAATTAAAAGTGGTTAGATAATCATATGATGAGAAAAAGAATCTTCAAGGAAGTAAATTTAAACAAAAGAACAATTATCTTTAAAGATGATAAGTAGTAGTATTATTTTTTCAAAGGATATGTAGCTCCATTAATTAATAGCATCATTCGTATGTAAGCTCCATGCCTCGAAACTTGTAAGTGGTCACATGTCATCTTCAATCAAAATTATTTACCATGATCTTAAATATGTCATCATGAGTATGCCATGGCTTAAGGTTGTTTCATGCATCTTTAGGATGAAACTACAAAAACAAAAGAACTTATTAGTATATAATCACAAACATAAAATAATAAAATGAATCAACGTATATGAAATTGAGAGATAAGGGATGATATAATAAGAAATCTCTTATGCGTAATCATCATCATTCATTTTCAATTGGAACCCTCTTCTTCTTCGAGCTTTTCCTTTCGAATCGTAATGCACATTTTCTATCAGTTGGTCGAGCACTATCGTGCTGATAACGTGTTGAGAGAAAAAGAGAGAAGAGTATAAAGAGTAGAGAGTATAATAGAGAGAATGGAGTGTTCATTCTTCATTGTGTGTTACTTATAATGAGAGTACAAATATGAGTATTTATACATGTGAGAAGTGATAAAGAGACAAGCCATCTCCACTACTTGTCTATATTAAAGTCTTCATGGACTACCTTGTAGCCCCTCACCCACTAAATCATATTAACTACTAACACCATTAATCCATTTATTCATCCAATAACCCTTTATAATATTTAATAATTATATATGAGGAAGGAGGAAGTCTTTTGAGAGATATTATGTAGAATCTAAAAGAGATGAACAAACATAATATAACAAAAGAACATTAGTATTATAAAGAATATTCCTGATTTATATATATAAAAATAATATAAAATATTTATGTCTGAAACATCATTGATATTGTTTAAAATGTTATTACATATATACTTAAATGTATCAATTCGTCTTTAATATTCACGACACATAAGCACAATCCGGTTGAACCGATCCGACTCCGATCTGACTTGTTTTGGGTGGCCGGCTTCTAAAACAACCAAACAAAAACCCTCCTTCTCTGCTTCTCACTCCCCCAAATACTCCAGTCGAGACGAAATCCTCAGCTACTGAAAGGAGTTATCCTTCCTGTTGATTCATTCAGCCTTCCCTTTCTCTGTAAGGACATTCCTTAATCCGTTTATTCTTCAAATTTCTCCTTATAGCCATTCATTTTTATGCTTACTCTTGTGAATTGTGATTCAATTTAGCAGCAGGTTCTACTTTGTAACTATCTAGGGATTTCTTTCGTTATCTCTCGATAGGATAAATTCAGCCTCTCAAATTTGTTTGAATATAGCACGGTATTGTTTTTCAAAATGTATTAGGTAACTAGTTTTCTTTCCGTCTCACTATCAGTTATTATTTGCACTTTAGGTGATAACAGTTTCGAGGTTATTGTTGAGGGAGATAAATGGCGGAGCAGAGCTCCGTGCCAGTGAATTCATCGGAATCGAATCAGAGTAGTGCAATTGGATATGGCTCAATGAGGCCGTCGTTCTCTTTCTTGAACGCCGGCAGTTTGCCTTCCGGAGGCTCTCAGCAGACGTCTTCTGCACCTGTTAGTGAAACTAATGAGTATTTTTTTGCACGTGATTTATCCTAGGTGACAAGAATTTTTGTTGATTAGTTGCCTTTATTGCAGGTGATGCAGGGAGGTTCATTTGGATCTGTTCGTCCAGTTGCTTCTGGCCCCGCTCCCTCCTTTTCGTATAATGTTTCACATTCTAGTTCCGGTTATCCAGCTTCTCAGGCGTCATCCGCTGTAATGGTAGGAAAGATGGCCTTGCATTGTGTTTTCTGATATAAATATGTGCAGTTAAAATAAGCTTGCACTAAATAATACTCCCTCCATCCCTAATTCAAGATCCTGCGGGATTGGACACGGGTTTTAACGCAATGTAATAAATTAATGTGGATTTATTAAAAGTAATAGTGGAAATAAAGTGGGGGAAGCTCACATGGGCCAGTTTAGATTATTATAATGGGTTGTGGGGTTCAAATATGTTCACATATAGAATCGGGAACTTGATACAGGGACGGCCCAAAAAGGAATACGGGAACTTGAATTAGAGGCGGAGGGAGTACTAAGAAGTCATGGAGTCCTCAGAGTCATAAAAATAAGCAAGTTGAGGGTAAATTGTTCATTTACCCCCAAAAATCACCATATTGAAATGCTTGCTGTTTACATCATTAGTGATGTAATGTCAAGAGTTGAGTTGCTAGCTGATTGTGATAGCTGTCGTGGTTTTCTCATAATAGGTATTCCTAGCATATTTAAGAAACCCACTTAAGGAATTTTATTAGTAGTATATTTCTTTGAAAAATAGGAGTATGTTGTGAAAGCTCAAATAGGACAACGCTGCCTGCATAAGATGTAACATTAGACTCCAGAGAAAATTTGTCCACGTGAGAACATGCTGAGACTGAAGACTGACCTACATAATTCCAGGAAACTAAACTCTTCAGATTTTATAGAAGATTTGCTATCTGATTTTTCAATTAGGATTATCATTTATGTTCTGGAAACAGAACAATATTTCATCTGCTTCATCTTCATTTTCATCAGATGCAATTACAAAATCCAAAGTTGATGGAACATTTTTGTTGAAATCTGAAATTCTGACTTCCATGACATTCTTCCTGCTCCATCTATATTTATTTTGAGATCTTATTATGACTCGTATTTTGTGCTGTAGAATGTTAGAGCTGATCTCAATCAACGAATGGGATCAATTGGTACTACACCGACTCTCACTCAATCTGTTCCTCAGCCTGTTCATACTAATTCAGGTCCTTCAGCAACTGCTTTTGCTTCCAATAGTGTTAATAATCCAAATACATGGATGCCTCCTACGCCATTTCAGGTGCCTACTGGAATCCCTAGAACTCCTGTCATACCTGGTCCTCCTGGAATACCTTCCCCTATGCATTCACACTCAAATGCGACCATTCAGTATCAAACGCCATCCTACCCATCTCCATATCCTCATGCTGCTCCCGGGGCATGGCTGCAGCATCAACCAGTTACTGGATTTTCCAGAGCACCTTTGTCTCCGTATACTGGAACTGTTCCTGGCCCTTATCCTGTGCCACACCGTGGTGTGCCACCACAGTCAGTTTCAATGATTGATATTCAACCTCCTGGAGTTTTGCCTACATTATCTTCAGTTGGAGCTCCGGTGTCTTCTGTTTCTGGTAGCCAGTCAATTGCTAGTTCAGTTCATGTAGACTTTCCACCAGGCGTTGGTATACTCGAAAGTTGAAACTCTGTTTGATTACTAATAATTATGCATTTTTGTTGTGGCATATGATCGACGGAGTGTATTTTGCAGATAATGGCGAACATGTTAACAATAATGAAATTAACTGTGAGAATTCCAAAAGAGAGCAAGTTCAGTCTTGGACTGCTCATAGGACTGAAGCTGGGATTGTATACTACTATAATGCTATAACAGGGGAATCTACGTATGAGAAACCTTCTGGGTTTGAAGGCGAGGTACTGCAAGAATTATTGTTATCTGGAACAATTGTTTCCTGGTAATATGTTACTGTTTTTATGCTGTGTCTTTGATGAAGCTATTAGAGCAATTTCAAAGTTAATCTCTCTATGCATGCGTGATTTACGTTCTTATTGGATCATAGTTATAGTAACATTGGATTTTTCTTCTTTTGTGCCTATATGAAATGCATTTTATTGTTTCTGGATGCAGTCTGACAAAGCAGCCATTAAACCAAGTCCTATCTCGTGGTATGTTACTAAGTACTCAACTAAGATTGTGGAATACAATATTTTGCATTAGTATTTCATATTTTAGTACAGCATGACTGATTTCTTCCAGTCCTTATCCTATTTAATTCATGATGGTGTTGCAACGAGACATATTCATATTGTAGCTATAACAAATAAAAAATTGAACATCAGTGTCCATAGGAGCTGACGAAGATTATACATGAACAACCTTAATTTTGCTGCTAATAGTACTCCCTCCGCCCCGTAGACTAAAATGCAAAACTTTTTTGCGGTGTTTTTAATGCAGTCAATTGTTTATTGTTATAATATGAATATTAAATTAGTTAGTGGAGGTACTTTTTACTATTTTTGGAACGTGTCTAGTTTCGTGGGACGTCCATAAAAGGAATATGTGTCTTATTGTACGGGGACGGAGGGAGTATAAGTTAGTCTCGCTGCTGCACCAGGGAATTACTGTTGAACTAGAATGCGAAAATGCAAAATTTTGAGAATTTGAGTTGGACAA